>DWDX01001193.1:0-20005 GCA_018245675.1 Agara michaeli | reverse complement strand
GCCGCCGAAACTTGATTTTTGGCCGAAACTCGGCCGAAACCGAAACCGAAACCGAACTTTCGGTCGGACACTAATAATAATATATCGTTACGTAATGGGGTATGTCGGGTTTCGATGCAAAATTGATTCTCAATCAAAATTCTAAATACATAGAATTGTATCTGTATGCTGATGCCTGCCAGTAGTATAAATATAGGATAAATATTTTTGACGTGCAAGCCTTTTTGCTTTTTACTGCTAGGCACTAGTGTCTCCTAAAGCACAGAAATGCTCGCGATAGTTGGCCACTAGCGGTCACCCTTGCAAGTATGTATTGTCACTTTATTTTTCAATTCGTTTACCATCGCAACCGCGTCGGGGTTAGAGATGCTTCAACTGTACTTATACTTACCCATAAATGTATATATCATAAATATTTCAATATACTGTACACAATATAATATTGTCTTCACGTACTTGTGTTGCCGCCCTTAGATCTTAGACTGAATACCTCTATTCCCAGCAATTAGACTGTCCTCTCATCCGAGCAACCGGAACACATTAATGCTCGACTACCAAACCGGGTTATATCCTGTCCACATATCACTATATAGTATTGCGTCAATTAACATAATTACGCTCAAATTATTCTAATAGGACTCTGCGGATTCAGTAATTAATTAACTATTGAACCACTAAGAACGTTGACGTGCTGTAATTTCTCATTATTTTGTGGTGGCGTTGTAATAAGCGCGACTAGACCACAAGAGGGTTATTTGTAATAATTATTTACTATTACATATATCTATCTATCTCGGTACAAATATATAAGTATAAACGACCTTTCAGTCCGCGATTCCCAGGTAGTATTGTGGTGCTTTTTTATTTTTAATTTACAGAATTGGGAAGCAGGCATGTAGGCCACGTTCTCTTCCAATGATATCATCAAAATGACGACATCGCATTTCGAATTGATAGATTTGATATTTTTTAGTAGGCGAGATTCGAAATGAGTAAAAGAAATGAAGTTTTCGAATCAGCACGCGAACCGGCTGCATTATTATGAAACTTCGGCACAATAACGGCTGAGCTGATAGGTTTCCAGATCATTTAGCGAAACGTAACGTTCAGCTTGACTGTTTCGAAACATCACTTTGGACCGTTTTGTCGTTTACAAACACAGATCAGTAGAGTTCCTGATTCAGAAGGGCTTGTCATCATAATTTGACAAGCCGTAAATAAAATTCAAAATACCTTGCTGGTATCTGAAGCCAAGTAATATAGACCGTGGTTCGTTTTCGTAAATAATGTTCTTGTTCCCGATTGTAATGTCCGCGACATTTAAATTAGTCGATATTAATAATAATCTTTGTTACTGAAGTTGTTCTCAAAGCGCTCGCAGAAATACGTACTTTGATTGGATTGGATTTGATTTTTGTTAATAAATACTAGTACCTATGTTACTGTTACGAAAAGAATATTACGCTGTATCAGTTTTCTTTTTAATTTACATAGTGTCACTGTTATTCTTAATTTAAACAACTTGATATTTGTCTTCTTCTTAGTTCCCATAGTTTACAGAATTGTTTAATGCTATGAAGAAGTAACTTATCCTGTTACAGAGGTATTGTGTCTATATTGAATGGAAGTTGGAATGCTCTGGAGTATCAATGGAGCTCGCCAGTTCCCTCGCTCTCGGAGCACTTGTAAACGTGATATAACTGATAATATTCACATACATTTCAGTTCAACAACTCTAAGATACTATATCGAATGCTCATACTAGTACCTTGGCTTCGTGTGAGCGCAGTTGAGTGATATACGATTGAACTATCAAGTTCGCTGGAATTGGGCATCTGCATGACTAAAGCACCACTGAAACTTACATATTGTATATACGTAGTATAACAATTTTCTACATGTTAGACTTCGTTGACATATAAATTACATTTGCATGTTATATCTTTAGGTATTATTATAGACAATTTATGTAACATCATTGAAAGCCTTACTTGACATATATAAGTATATCGTAAATAATGATTGATGGTAAATAGTTTTTACAGAAACTAATAACAGATACACTTAGAAGTATTGTAATCGTATTTTTACACATAAAAATATTACACAATTATGTACATTTATCGCTTGATACTAGAGTTTCCTGTCGTCGATGCTTTGGATACAAATGTAATAATGTAGATCTTGACCAGGTAACTCAAAATTATTATTGGATATTTTTCCGAAGGGATTCGAACGACAAACAAAAGCCTTTTAATATTATACAAAAGGTTTTGAAGTACTTTAGATAATTAACTATTCAGTTAAAAGAAAAACAGCCTCTTGGTCTGGTGCTTAGAGACACCGACCTCCGAAAGCTCTGCCTAGTTTGAGATCAGACGAACGTATGGAAAGGTGTCGCAAGTAATTGTTTCGTAGATTTCGTAGATGCACTCGCCCATATATTACGCATATCAACAATTAACATATTTGTACTGTGCTCTATCATTTGCCATAGATTTAACGAAATAGAGCGATTAAATTTGAAAATATAACAAAAATACATTGCATATCAGATATTATAATTTACGGTTGCGCAGTTCATATGTGCCAAGGGTATAGGGAAAAAGGAGTCAATGTCTGAATGAGAAACTTTGAAGAGGGAATTATTGTTACAACGTATATAATATGTCCCTGTCAGTCCAGGATGTGGGTCTAGCCATACACCACATGTTTCTCTAAGACGCGTTCTTAATAAAATATAATACGTGGTAACAATAAACGCGGATATTTCTATGTGAATATGCTAACTATGTCGGCATTCAACGAATTGTGAATACGTTTTTCAGTAACAGAATTTTTTGGACGTATTATAATAAAATGCAATAATCGAGTAAATTGTTGGTATAGGAATGGACCAATTAAAAAATAGCTGATACTGTTTTGTAACAATATATATTACACTAAATTCAAATGTCAATTAAAAACCAATTGAAACGCTTGGAATGTATATTCGGAATAAGTGCTAGTACTTTTTATTGTATGTCAGAAATTCTCAGCGGTCATGTTGCTTTTTCCTTTCAAATTTGAAAATCATATGTTATGTTTTGTAATTTATAATGAACATTTTATTTGTTTAATAACATAAAGATTTTGATTTTATATAATAATAATAATAATTCTATAAAACAATATAGGTAATACGCAAAAAATAAACGATTTTCTGGCGACTGTTGACTAAATTAATAATACATATAAAATACAGTAATACAAGGATATAGATACATAATATGTATATTATTCTGTATGGATGCTTACACAATTAATCATTGAAACTGAAGTTATTTTTCATCTCCATCAACGATACCATTGGATTTTTTGTACAATAATAGATATCCAGATGTTTAGTACAATACAAAAATATTTCAAAATCAACATTAATTTTTTGCTGTTTCCATTTTTTGTGACAATTACGTTTCATTTGTAATCATTTCAGTGTCAGTGTATGACATGCTGCTGACGGCGCGTGCGACATGACCCCCAGCTATGGCGGTGCTCTGACATATGCCCGCCTTCAAGCGATTTTAACCCTTCATTCATATCTTTCCAATATTGCACACCTACATTTACGACAAAGAAAAATGCTCTTTGAACGTAAGAACACATTTAAATATAACTTTCGTGTTGTTGTTGTTTCCGTTCGTTCAGCCTTGTGATGGTTTTTATACTATATAATAGACAAACCGAACGAAATGCGGAAAGTAAATAATTTACGAGACTAAATAATTTACAAGGTGAAATAGTTTACAGAGCGAAATGATTTTGAAGACTAAATAATTTACAGGAATAAATTAAACGTTAAAAATTAATTCGAATCAGAGGTATTTTTCGTCGTAATAATCAAAATTTTATACGTGACCTCATAATATACAAGAAGCTCATAATATACAGCTTGATGTACACAATTCTAATAAATATCTTGCTATATTTGTCTATATAATAAGTATTTATCTACTACAATACAGGAAAATTTTGTACACGTTCATAAATTTAACGTTTCAATAAACTTTGCTAAGCGAAGGGATATGGTACACACTTATGTACATTTGCTTTGATACACGGAAAAACACTTTGTTATAAACTGTCACTTGTCTCCGGGGACTTTTATTATTTTTTAAGCGACATTTTTTTGTGAGAGCAACGAAATAAAGGTTCCTTTCATTTGTTGAAAAATCGCAACAACATCCATTATAATAATACTTACATTTCAACTGTCACCAGTGTCCCTTTCTGTTTCAATATTCTATTGCTCGTTGTTTATTTGAGATGCTATTGTTTCAAGAGGCACCCTACTTGAAAGAGGTATGAATAAGATAAGTCTGAGACATAATTAATTTGTGTTACTACTAGCAACCAAAATGTCTAATATTAAGACGCATCACTACATAGTATAAAAAAAAGTCGCTTTCTCTGTCTCTATGTTCCTTTGTTTTTTTTTATGGTATCAGAGTAGCGAACGAGCTGGCAGCTGTCACGAGTGACCGCTCCCGCCCATGGACATCTGCAACCGACCTCTAGTAGGGCTGTAGGGACGGGACTGTTAGTGTGAATTCAGTTTGTATACTTAAATATTTAAAACTACGCAACGGATTTTGTTACGGTTTTTTTTAATAGATAGAGTGATTCAAGAGGACAGTTTATATGTATAATGACATTTGTATAATAATATATGCGCGGGACAAAGTCGCGAGCAAAAGCTAGTTATTAAATATACTTATGTTAATGGTACTTAGGGAGTATAGTTACTTTGATATACACTTTATATCTGTTATTCGGGGCTCTGTAAACTTGTAAACTAGAATAAGTCTTATACACGTAAAATATTCATTTTTGCAAGCTCTTAACTTTAATATGAAGCAGAAAAGCTTTCATCCCTTACCACTCTTATTATATATCCTTACATTAATTCCACGTGTAAAAAAATACATATAATGAATAGTGCATTTCACAACTTAAGAAAAAATAGTAAAAATAGATAACAGGCGACTGTCATAGTACACCCGCATTTCCATTATACTTACGTACAATTTCGTTTTCACTTTACTATAACATGGCTGGCGTCATTCGCAACGTGAACCAGTTTTGCACATTACAGAAATATTGCATTTTAGATGTATTTATCATTTAGTTCAATTCAATTTCAATGTTTCTAAAACCTGGATAATTTAATGCGTAACACAAGGGTTCGTTATAGTTACATTTCCAAAAAATGTTACAAAACTTTGAGCACAAGGCACATAAATTAAAGAGTTTTAACGCTAGAAAAAGTAGAGAGGGAAATTGTAAAATAATTATAATATTTTTATATATTAATATTTTTTTTTAATTTTGTTTCATTTCCTGTAGCGTGATGAGCAGTTAATATCAACCTTTTGCATAAGTGTTGTCTATGATAACGAATATTAAAGTACAACATTTTTCAACGCTTTATTCAGGTTCGCAAAATGCTTGTCGGCAGTCGCTTATTGTTACTTCTTACAATCATTTGGAGTTCGGATTTATGTAAGTTTTGCATCAATTCAATCCTATTACAGTATATAATTTTATTTCGACTGACGATAAAATTGTTAATTATATTACAGTGTTAAATATCAAAGGTGACGTCATAAATACTAAGGAGCGAAGAAGGCGACATATATTTCCACTGTTCGGTTATCTTCAAGGCTATAAAATTGGTCAAAACTTGGCTCTACAATTACATCCATTTGTTTTGTCTCCTGTTATAATTGTACCTTCAGTGAATCAACAGCAAAGTGTAAATATACAACACAGCATTGCAGACGAAAGCTTTCAAGAAAATGGGGACACTTTTCAAGCAATTATGCCCGTAAAGCTCATTTTGGATTCCTCACTAAAAGATGTTGAGACCAATTTTAGAACTTCGATAGAGAATGGGACCGCAGAAACAGAAAAACTTTTCGGTCTCAATGATACATTAAGACAAATAGGTGAAGCAACAAATAGCTCCACAGATAACGAAGAGATTGAACTTTTTACAGCAACAGAAAACTACGTCACAACTGATACCAATGAAATGACAACATTAAAATATACGAGTAACACGCCAACAACAATAAATTATTATCCAACAGCGATATACAATAACGAGGCGATAAATTCTCTGCAACTCACAACACCGTCATCAGCAATGAATTTGGGATTACCGCTTATAAATGATAACTGGCAAAATTTTACTTTAAGCGTGAACAAAGTCGATAACAAAACAGAAAATCTTGTAGATGGGATACAAGAGTCCGCTTCCGCTGGAGTTGGTTCGTATCAGTACACAACAGAAATATATTATCCACGTCCAAACACACGGTTCCACAATCCGTATCCAGCCTGGTACAATGCAATGGTCGATCAATTTCCAATAACGACAAATTCATATAGAGATGAGGAAAAAGAACCACCTTTGCCGCCGCGCTACGATGATCGATGGCACAGATTTTCCTCATTAAGCAAAGTCGTATTGCCAGCGTCTGGGTTTAAGCCGCTCGCCGGGTTGTACTATGATGGATTTCTCCACAAATCTCTGACTAAGAAAACCGGATTTATTCCCTTCGACAAATACTACTTTTATTAATCTTATTTATTTATTAATCTTTGCTATTTTTTAAATTAATCTCATCGATTGATATAAACATAGTTTTCCAATATAAGATTTTTTGTTATGATGTAAAAATATAATTCAAATAGGCTTTTATCATACTTTTTTTTCTATTGTATGCTGTGAGACACGCGAAGAAATTATTTTTGGATGCATGATACACGATTATTTTATATGAAATCCAATTATTTGTTTGTAAGGATATTTCGTTTTGATTACACTTCAAACCGCTTTATCTGTTTGCAAAATGCGGACGCAGATTAAATTAAACTAACCTTTCTATATTTGCAGATAGTCACTAGACTGTGACTACACGAGTGATATTATCAGGACATGCTCGTAAAGTACGCATCAGCTTTTGTGTTCAGAGTCGCGTGTACGACATTGTTATGTGAGTATTGTTAGCAAATGAGGAGTTCCATCGCTCATAAAACTGCTTATACCGTCGTTACTATCTATTGAAATGGTAGTTCAACGTATTGATACGGCTGTTATAACTTTATTGTAGCCGTGTCGACCCTCTTGTTTCGTAGTATGTAGGTACGGTCATATGTTTTCTATTGGATAAATCGATGGTCTTTAGTATACAAGGTCAATAAATGTTCATCTCCGCGCAATCGCACTGGGACATAGCGGTTGTGAATACTTCAGATTTCCCGCGGAAAGAACCATGCTAACGAGTGGGTAGTACAAAAACGTTGCGGCCAGGAAAATATTCTTATGTTGGATAATATGTATTAAGTATGCCCCTTTCCTTGGCCAAGCCCCGTTCATTAATGGCTAAAAATGAGTTCTCTACTAAAATGAAATGGTTTGAACTTACTTCACTATCCCAAGTATTTTAGTAACTATTGTTACTATTTTCGTAAGATATTCAGCTTGTCCTCAGTGATATAGAGATGTTGTAATGGATGAAGCTTAACTTTACGAACCTTTTCCGAACACAAGCGTGTAGTCGATTAACGTTTACTTAACTTTTAAAAAAATACATAGACAGTTGAGCCTTATTTGAAAAAGGAACTTCAGTAGCTGTTTCGACATGCACTTTAACTAGTAAAAAATGCATGAAACAGAACCAAATTTTAATTGAATATTTACAGACGGAAGTGAAATGTGTTTCGTGTAAGAGAACAAATAAAGGCACACTGGCTTTCCACACATTTATTATTCAAGTGACAGAGTCACTCGCCGTCCGAAGTTTCTATAAAATGTTCTTAGGGTAGGTAGTGGATTTCCTTTAAAGTATTGTTACAGATATGGGAAAGGAGTCTGTGAATCGATTTCCAGCCTTGGATGCGTCGAGTAATACTTGCGTGTTTATTTTACGAGATTCTATTTGAAAATTCGTTGTAACATTTCCTCGCACGTTTATTGTTTGTAGATAATACGCTACATAGTAAGATTAACAGCATGTTATAACCTACAAATAAATTCTAACTGCTCTCATGGTTATGTAATGTTATTGAACTTTGATGGTTATGTACGTAGCTAACTTCGAGCACGATTATAATGTTATAACGTTGCCTCTTAAACTGCTCAAATAGGAACTAACAACATTAAGTATGTATAAAGTGACGTCGTTAGAGCAAGTTATAAATTGACAAGAACCCAAAACTTTAACTATAACATCAACTTAACTGTAACTAAACTTAATCAGTTCAGTATAGCACTAGAATGTTAATTGGACGCATTGGATGCTATCAATATTCAAAGTCGGTATTTGTCTTCGTAGTAAAGGGAACATTCCACAGTGTCCGAGTACCGAGCTAAGCGATGGAAATTTTGCTCACTTGTCACCGAAGTAGTATAGTATTGACGAAACATAATCAATTGTTGTTCTAATATCTTAATTAAGTTCATAACAGACACGTACTGTTTAGTCCTGCGAAGGTTGCGAAGGTTGCATCTAGTATTCACTTACAACCAGCAGTTACAATTGCTCTGCGGAAGGATGAGGTCAAGCGGTGGTCGCTCGGTCGGAATAGAATACAAGTTTTGTTATTAATGTCTGTTAATAACAATAACGAACCGTTTAATCTTGAGTTTAAAATGATAATTTAAGAAATTGTAAATATAACAAACCAAAAGCAAAACAATATATGACCGTCAATTCTTTTCTTCCTACTATCTAATCAGGTATTCCTTTTCTGTAACATGTCATTCATCTTTATCGACTTAAATCACGTCCCGTTCTCGCGAAAATCGCGTGACACTCGCCCGATACCAATGGTGCAAGGGGTGTTACCGACAAATAGCCGTCCAGAATAAGATATCAGAAGATGGAACTACACGCACTGGCCCCTTTTTAAAGGTCTCGAGTCTCCCTACCTGTGACTTGAATATTAATTTCGTGTTTACGAGCGGTTGCCACTTAAGCTTAACATTCTCCTGGCCACTCAAGACGAGTTGTGCCGCAAATAAATTTATATTTTCTAAGCAACGATTATCCCGGCCGAGTTAGGCTTGTGGTATTTAATGTTTTTTTTCTTTGCACAAGAAAAAGGATAAGGGATTAATTGTTGAGTACTTCTAAACAATTTCGGTTTTCATTTTATTAACACAGCCACAACTGGATTCGTATGAAACTTTAATGTTTCAGGGTGCTTTTAATTGCTTGGTTAATCTAGCTACAAGCACCATAATGCTCGTTTCTGAATACGCTACAAAGTATGTCCTAATTCAAACCGCAGCTATGGCTCGTAGGTGCTCTATACGAATATTACCTCTATTCCTTTATTACTCTGCCATTAAGTATTAACTATGTAAAATATGAGGATTAACAAAGTAAAGTTACAAATTTAAGCATGTGAATTTGAAAGGTAACTATGCAGTCGAAACTAAAATTATTTATATTGGTGCATAAACTTAAAAACGTTACTTATAGAGTTAAGTTTTAAATGGGAACGATTTAAGGTTACATTGCTTTTAATGGTAACCAACGCATAACTCTTTTGACATTGTCATTTTCCAGTGTAAAAGTTGCAGTGAATGGATATGTTTATATTAAAATGATAGGCAATACTCGTATAAGTAGGCTTCACAGGTAAGTGGCGATATAGGAACAAGAGTTCAGGTATAACCGACTAAGAATAAAACTCAGCCTCCGAGAACTTATGAAATGGTAGACTTTTGCAATCACGATATTACGTAAAAATAATTTTTTTATACAGAGGAAGGCAATATCGTTGTATAATGTTATTTTGCGACGAGAAAACTCTTCTTCATTTCCTCGCTTTAGTTCCGAGAGCTCAGCATTCCCTTGTACTAGGATTAAAACATTATAAAGTCAAATCGATGAGCCGAACTCGCTTGAACTAGCCTTAATACCATTGTTCAAACTTAAAGGATCCTCTTGTTACATCGTGATATTGGACAAATTAGACACTATATTGCTTTTGGTTATGTAGGTATGAATCTATTTATTTTTATTATGTGTGAAAGCCTCAGTTTCATTACTTCTGCTTCAAAACAGTGATTTTATATAACTTTGCAAAGACAAAGACGTTTATTTGCACAAGTATGGGTACATACATACAAAGATGTTACAAGACTATTAGTTCAAGCCATATTTTGCCTTTTACGGCGTACATATTCAGGAAATTAAAGTAAAACATGCATGCGATTGACAGATATAATAAAAACAGTATAATATTTCATCAATTATATATTATATCGAAAATTTTTCTATGCCAATTCGTACAAAAATCTTTACAGTGATCCAAATTCATATCTTTTGTTCAATATTTTTTATTTTGTCAAATTCATAACATTGCCATATAAACTTTTAACAATTGAATAAAGATTTTAAAATACGTAAACAAACAATATTCAGTAACAGCGATAATTGAAATAAAAATACTTTAGCTAAGTATCCAATGCTAATTGGTAAGGAAATCAATAGAACGACATTCAGCCTAAAGGTCAAGTGTGAGTAAAGGTATTTTCTGATGCCTGAGATCATAATTACTACACCGAGTTAGTAGATTCTTGAGGAGCTGTAAGAACGCGCTTACGAGGATCCTTGGGTGGAATTCAAATTCCACTGTTGGTGAACGTCACGCTACAGGTGGCGCGCGACAGATGACATGTGTGCATAAAAACCATTAACAACTTTCATATACACATAAGAATATTCATGTAAACACAACACTATATTTTCATTCAACGTTGTTAAAGTTTAATTTATTCCTACTGGCGGTAAACGTTAGAAAGAATCTTACAATATTTTCCTCACAACAACAACAACCCGTGAGGCCGCGCCGTGATTTTCTCAATATTTTTTTATTTTTCTTTTCAAATAACTCAACCGTTCTACAAAGAGAGAATTTAAGGGCTACATATATTACCGTAATACCCTCCCAAACGAGTTTAACGCTCAGAAGTACGTTCGCATAAATCCTAACTTCGGTGCAGGAGTTATCTAAGGAAACATGTTGAGTGTTACTCTCCCCTGGAAATAAATCATATGTAATACCACATTGAGGGTGGCTTGACGCCTCCGCTCAATAATCCAGCATCGCTGTGACGTATCTCGAACAGATTTCATTAGGCATGGGAGATTTACGAGGAAAAATGTATTTACTGTTGTCTGTTGGAAACGATTATATATATTTTCTGATGTGAAAGAACTGTGGGCTACTCGCTTATATTCATGTAAAGTAAGAGTACTTAATAAGGTAAATCTATAGTAAGTCACAGACAGTTAGTTAGTTAGCTATATACAATCATGCTTATTTCCCATAGGGGTGGGCAGAGACTAACCATTTCCACCGGCCATGGTCTTGTCAAACTTCTATCGCCCCTTTTACTGTCATAAAAATTTTCATGCACGTTCGTTTACTAGATGCACTTTTGTTAGTTAGTTGCAACAATGTTATTTTCTAGAATTACTTTAAATGTATATATTTTTGTCTACATAATATCTTTCGTTTAAAGACATTTTTTTATATTACTAAGAGTAAGGAAAATATGAGTATTTGTGGATTTTTTTATAATACATTGTTGAAACACATTAACTTCCTATATACAGTTTATTAAAGGCATTGATAATCATGTCGATGAATTAGCATTTGCGTTGAATACTCGCAGAATGGTTTAGGTTATATAGCAACAGGATCTGGACTGAAACCCTCCAATGTAATGGAAGCGTGGCCATGACATTGGTAAAGAACAAATTCAGCGAACGAGTGTCTTGTCAGAGGCGAAGAGCAAATACAGCCGGAAGCACAAGACCGATGTGTCTCAAGATGTGTCTATAAGAGCTTTGTAGACGACTGCCCCAAATAGGTACAGGACATAGAACCGTAACTAAACTAACTTGCAGTATGAGGACTATCTGAATATTTGTGATGCGAATCTTAATAACCTTATCCACTCGTATGTACATTTCGTTAACGTAACGTAATCTTACCATAATTTGGTAAATAAAGTATTGCTTTTTTAAAATACTGGTTATTTCTATTGAGACTGATTTTATTGAAGCTGTTTTGACATGTACGTACAAATATAACATACAGTATTATTTTCGCTATTATACATTTAATTATTACTAAATATTAAGTAGAATCATTGCGTGCTACAATAATAACATAAATAAGGGTATATATAACAAAATAGAATGTGACTGTGTTAAATATTTTGCTAATGTAATGTTTGCCGCTCGTAAAAAATCGCGGACTGACACTAAAACAAATGAAGAAGACAAATTTAAGGGTTTCCAAGAAGTTACAGTCACGTAAGTGATAAATACTAACGAAATCACTGGATCGCTTACTTAACCTAAGAAACACGTATTAGCAAAAGTTATGTGACAGTTCAGCTCGTGGATAAAATCTTTACGAGCCCGCGAGATTGCCGGGACAATGATAACAGATATGATGTCTGATAAACATCCAGCGAGAGTGTTGTTGCTGTTCTATTTTCTTGTTACTTCTTCTATTACACTTTCTTCTATGTTTTATACAAATAAACCTGACAAAATACGATACGACGAATAATAAAACGGATCGTAATTTACTAAATATTATAGAAATTCTGCTTCAAAATTCAGCAACTGTTTAACGCAGCACTAAAGCAAATGAAACATTGTACACACTCTTAATAGAATAGACGCTTTATATGTATCCTTACTTTGGGCCAATAAAAGCCTTTATCAATAAAAATCTTCAAACAAACAAACCCCATAAAACTCCAACCATTTATTACTTTCATTGTGTTCTTTATAAGTAATAGAATTTATCGATTTGCTGAAACGCATTACATTCACCTACTCAACTAAGTGGTTTCTTCGGCGCTGCTCTTTACAACGACGTAAAATGTCGACCGAATTATTCGGATATAATTAAACGTAAGAGGAGCGAAGTACTTATTATTCTTGCAGACTCATTTATAATTCGGCGGTACAGTAGAGGCGTTTGGTTTTAAGCGTGCGATTCAATTTCGTTACGGATGTTCAAATCGTTCCCGTCTGGTACCCATTTGTGCTACGTCGAACAAGATTGGTGGGTTCTTTCGAGGGATGACTGTTTGTTCTCCACGTGGAGGAAATTTTGACGGTAAAATATTGTGGGGGCGCCACGTTTTGAATAGATACCGTAAACGCACGATTCGACTATTTATATTTTGCTGCGAGTCACGCTTTGGTAAGGTGACAGTAATCTTTTTGATACCATCCCCCTCGAAGTAATGTGGTAAAGAGGGGGCTTTAAGCGAAACTTTTCTTTTGTGTGGTATGTTTTTATTATGCGTGGAAAGGTTAAAGCCAGCTAGAACGTATAATATTGACATCACAATTGCGTTTCGCCACAAACGAATGAAAAAGACAAGTTGTTTGTTTGTATCCGACAGACGTTTGTCTGTTTGCATACGAGCTCTCGAAATGATTGAAAAGAAACAAATATGAGGGGAAAGTTTCGCTCCCAATCCATCACTTTTGCGTGAAATTGCGAGAAAGACAATGGCACTGTATAAGATATTCAGGAACTCGTGAAGCGTCGTCGGAATAGGATACGTTGAAGAGAAAAGAACCGAGTTCGGTGTAATCAGTTATGTTATTTATGGGAATTATTTCGCGGTAGCTACTACAGGTATACATCTTAACAGTATTCTTCAGTATTCAGTATTGGGACGTCTTAAGGAATTCACATAAAGTTTATTTTGAAAGGCCAATTTGAAACAAAAAAATTCGATTGTTTCTCAACATTATAAATAAAATGATAAATAATTCATATAAGAGCTGTTACAGTGTTAATTGAAAAGATAAATTTTGAAGCAAAAATTTATTTTCATTGAACTTACAATATTTTCCAATAAATATCAATAAATAATACATTGTATAAAAAAAATAAAAATAAAATCAAAACCAACAATGTGACATGCAATGTCATCTGATATTACCAATCCGTCTTGGGGCCGCGTGGTGAAGTATGCCCCAAGCAAACCGAAAAGCTGACTAAACCAACAAAATAATTCACAAATGGATATGTGCGCTATTCAAATTATAGCGGAGTTAGTGAAGTTTCAGTGTAGTTACTTTCGGGAAAATTTTACCCTACGGCGGTATTTGCAAAGTTTCATATAAACAGCTCTGGAAGGTAAACAAGTTTAGTTTAACACTCATTTCGACGCTCTAAGGAGACGTACAGACAAACTTCTTGCGTCGTCTAATTAAGAAATAACTTCGGTCCATTCATTTCAATTTCATTTGGCGTATTAACAGTGGGGTATTAACAGTAACGAGCTTTGCTTATACGGGTTGTTTCGTTGTGTGTTAGTTACGAATTTTTTATGTTCTCTCTTCATTGTTTATTTGCACCAATGCTCACAGTAAAAATTATCCGTCCCGTGTTGTCTGTGTAGGGCTTAATTTAGTTTTCAGGGATGTATGTGTGGTTCATTTTCTCAGTTCTTAATGAAGGAATGAGAATATTCATCACTTTACCCTAAGTTACTTTGCTTAACACAGCAACGGTTAGTTGCCGGATCATATACCAGAACTGTTAATTGGGACCAGGTCATTAACCCCTAGTGCTTGTTTTTGTGGGCACTACGTTTTTAAATAACTTATTTACAGCGTCTATTTAATAATATTTAGAAAAGTATGTATTCAGAAATGTTTGTCAATGTTTGGCTTATTAACTCTGAGGTTACCATAGTACAGACGCTACCTACTTTTATTATTATTGCATTCTAGTCTTTTAATATGTACAACGATGCCTTTATACATTTAATATAATGTGTGTAGTATGTACATACATGTAATAAGTTAAAGTAAACCGTTTAGTAGTTTTCCTTCTTTGCCTAACTACGATTATATTCGTACATTTCGAACGTATGTTGCACCCTCCGATATTCAAAGTTATTTGACGTTATCGTTCGCCCGATCCGTGTACCTACGAGTACGTAGGAGGTTTGACTTATTGTTTCCTTCTGTTTGAAATGCGGAAACTGATAACGATCGTCATAGTGGAATTTCTAGTCATCTATTCTCATTTAGGTGAAAGGTGTATTTGAACTATCCCAAAGGAGACTAAAAACTACTAAACCTCTATTCGGCTTACAGTAAACGATACGAACAGTAGAAGACTTAGTGTTAATCAGTATTAAAAGGAACATTGTTATAGATCCGACCAATAGAACCGAATATAACCGACATTATAGAAAAGGAATTATAATAAGTTAAAGTAACTAGACAATCAGTAACTGAATAATTCATCTCGGTCGATGAAATTAATTAGAAAAGAATAGACAACATTGCAACCATTTTATTGAATTAATTTCGCATGGACCCCCCTTCGTTACATGTCAATCGTTTGTCGATGTTTATCTGTATCATTTCTTCTAAATCTAATAAAGTATTCTAAAGGGTCACGTTCTCTGTTAAGTGACACTTCGACAACATTCAGTTAATAAAATAGTGTAAGTTGAGTCGCAAGATCAGACACATCGCTGAAAATATAGCGAGATTAATCAGATTAGAAGTCAATCAGCTCAACGGTGACAAAGGAAAGATCGCTAAAAATCGTATTGGAAAAAGAAATTGTCGAAATGGTGATCAACCAAATGCTTGATATTTTTCTTCTTTAATATTTTCTGTTGGATTCACCTGATCTTATTACCACTAAAAATCAATATATTTGAGGTTGCATATTATTGTATTTTATAATTAAATAAGGGTATATTACAGATATCATAATGTACCGTTAGAAGAAATGTGTTTATAAGCAACCTCAGAAAACTAATTTACAGAGATTGGGAAGTATCTAAGCTAGAGCCTTGATAGCTCTTAGAATGATTTGTTTGAAAAAAGGTAAAATCGAAGATTTTCGTACACAATCCCGGAAATTTCCATATCTAAATGGAAAACCGACCCCGCACAATCAATTTATCCTTCAATATCCTCCAGCGGTTTATACCACCTGTACAATAAATATTTATACTTCTCCCTTCCATTTGTATCGTCCGCTTTGTTCTTGCTCGATGGAAAAGTTTCAAACAAAATATAATTATTATAATGTACTTTCATAGTTCGCGATATAAATGTACTGTATAAAATTTTGTATAGAAAAATGTTTACACAAGCAGCACTTTAATCAAAATATCTACAAAGACCTATTTATATTTCGGTTTGTTGATAAAAACAATTCGTTCTTATTAAATTTTCAATTCACTTTTTTTTAAGCTGAAATGAGAAGATATATTCAAATGATTGTATTCTTATTCTACTATCTTTAGCGATAAACGTACTGTGTATGATAATATGTAGTAATATATTAATATAATTTCTGTAAATCTATTAAATGCAATATAAACAATTCTATAGTTACGTATAAGCTACAAATGGAATGACGTCATTATGACACTGTAAAGATGTCTCTTGCATTTTACCAAACGGTTTTGAATGTGAAATTCTATTGGGAACCGGCTACAACGAAGACTGGTCATGCATCACGCTCGCAGCGCTATTTCATAGCGGCCATTAAGATGACACTGAAATGCCAGTTTATCACGAAAAACTGTATTCGATATCTGAGCAGCGCGTAAATCTAACAGTGGTACGGAGAGCTGTGGTTTAACAATACTGCAATGTGCTGTAAATTTTGTTTCAAACTGAAGTCGAAATATAACTGATTGCTGAACTTGTGCACATAAATTATGTTGCTAACTGCATTAGGGTGGCACTTTGGATTCCCATAAGCATTGCCACAAATAGATATGAAACGGACTTAGTTTTTCTCATTGGAAGCAGAATTCATATCAGTATTTAAGGCAAATTGTCCTTTGTTACCTGATCGTTTTTATTCTGTCTATCATTTTTTTATTTAGCAGCAGACATAATGTCACATGATAATCACCCCAGGGAGAATTTCAACTGCATCAGTAGTCTCAACTTATTGGTTTAATTTCACATATTTGAATATGAAATAAGGCTCAATTTAAAAAAAAATCGACACTCTTAAAATAGAGTAGCAAAGTGCCATAAGTCACAGGTGCGTACGTATAAAAGTGGAAGTGCTTAACGTGAAAATAAAATATTTCCATGCAAGCTTCAAAGCTTTTCCCTTTAGTTGTGCTTAGAGTTTCAGGGCCATAAGCTCTTCGCACTCAATTTAACATCAGATATTTATAGCGCCTTTAACGTGTGCTTAAAATGCTATTTTATTTCTGTTCCACTGAAATTCGTACATACGTACATCTAGGTACATCCTACTTGTGAAGAGTTCATCTAGCTAGTTGTATTTTTAATACACAGTGACTTCTGATATCGTAGATAACTAGAAACGAGACAAAATTATCAATATTGAAAATTTAAATTATACACATGATAATGATATTGTCAATACTTCAATTAACAATCTTCTGACAGCGTTCATAACAAAATTATAAAATTCAATGTCTCAGAATATAGGACCATAAAGTAATTATCGCGGCGAAGTTTTCATTCGGAACCTCCCCTACACCTAAACTTGGCTAATTAGGAAATTTCATCGCAAAAGGTCCATAATTGTTTTGCTAAAGAACTACTAAAATTTAAGCTAATGAACTACTGTTTGGACAGACAACGCTTTTTAGGTAAATTCCGAGGACGTTTTGCAGTTATGTTTTACGAACATACATATAACACGTTTTGTAATAAATATAATACTTCTGAATAGAGGAAACAGAAAAATATTTATTTATTTATTTAAACTTTTGTAAGCTTATCATAGTAATATTATAAAGAGAGAGAGAGAAAAAAATTGTAGTATAAAAGGATAAATAAATCAAGCCGAAATAGAAAGTTCACATTATGTAATTCACGTAGTTTGCTTTAGATTAATGGCATTGTAAGCCGTATATTGTGAGCACTGGGTTGAGCGAAAGCCGCAAGTGGTACCAGGTAAAGGAATTTAGCTGCGATGAGGATATTAATCCTCGGGGACAGTGTAGTTAACTATGACCCACTTTATCTATATTTCTTCGGCCACTAGCTCCCAGCTCGATTATACTGGCCTCTTTCATTGTTATCGAGAAAACGGGATCCAGGCTTTCAGGTTATTACACATCATTACATTGATCTGTTTTCGAACTGTCTACGTTTTTATTGCTTATAAAGATAGTGCCGAGTTGGGAAATTGTCTCAGCGATTTTTCTTTATGATAATTAATTATCCATTAAATTAAGAGACTTTTCTGTTGCGGGTTTCGTTGAAGGTTAATTTGTATCGTTAAATTTCAGTGTCGCTATCTCACGAAAAATTAATCTTAAATCTAGGTCTCTGGAAAAATGGTCCTTTTCACGAGTCGGTTGCGTATTGTGTGTCAAAAGCATTGTTTTATGAAAATTAAAAGAATCTTCCGAGAGAAAAATTATGCGCTTTGTTTCCAGACCTCCATTCTATCTGGATCCACAGTTCGCGCCAGTTTTATTTTATGCGGCAGAGGGTTGGACATCTTTAAATTATAATATACTGGCTAATACCCCGAGGAATGCGCACTCTCAAGAAATATCAACCGATCGTCACTGTGTCTGTTACTTTTGTATCATTAGAATTAATCGTATCAAAACGTTACTATACATTTTAAACATAACATTAAACGCGAATTTAAAATACTGACATAATTTGTTTCAGGATTTATCATGAAAAAATAGCCTTCCTATCGTCGATTTACACATCCGTACAACTTTGTTGAGAATATTGGTGGTACATCATAGGAATTTAATCAGAATATTTTTGTTAGAAAATACTTGTTGTTACCGACAAGTACAGACGCAAATATAGTTCTGTTGGCAGGCGTCCGAAGCGGCTGCGACGCGGCGCCATTCGTCGCACGACTGTTTACATCTTGAAATGTAACCGCCTCGGATATTCTGTATCGGTTAGAGATGGAAGCTTATACATCGACTACAATTATATTATCTTAAATAAACAAAATTCACTATGGATTAGATAACTGGACAGTTGAAGCCGTCTCATGCGTGCTCATTCCGCGAATTCTAACCGATTCATAAGCTCTGGAACCATTTGGTCATAACCTTATTTAAAGTCATTGAAAACAGGGAAATGAGGTTATGTCCAGACTACTTGCCCAAACCCAACTGTGGGGCGTTAAGATTAATCAAATAGAAACTTAGAAGATGCTAACACTATTAAACTTTCAATTTATTCCTTTTAGTCTAGTTATAGTATAATCGTCTTAACCGATTGATTAATAGCATAATGATTACATATTGTAAATATTCTATGTGTGTTGCGTTTCTCTAGAAAAATGCTATATATAAAATCGGCAGTTTATACTTTTGCGAGCTGACCTGAGTATAAAGAATGTTTAAAAGCCAACCAAATTTCAAATCATTATTATCTTCAACACATTAAAAATCTGCAGTATTTCCTTAATAGTTGTAATAAGCTTGTTGGTATACTTTACACTTGATCGTGTACATTTTATCTATTTAATATTGCTGTAATCAGATTATGCTTATCAAACACCTGGGTTTTATACGAATTTGCATTTTGTTTAACACAAATCTGCAACCTCACTAATAATACTGCGATAGATAGAGAATCTTCTGACAGATATCATCATATAATCTTTTAGCGAATATCTTTGTGAGGTCGAAAGAGATATCAGTAATTTTTTATCGATAAATTATTCATGCAGCTGACCGCACTGCGCAGCGTGTTTCTATGCAGTGATGCCACAGAACAGATTTATAGTAGAAATGTCTTTCACAACTTTCAATATGAAAACCAATATGAAAGACCCAAACTTGGATTTGAATATTGGAATTGCTTCGATATATGCTACGTCGATGTTTTAATATAAATATAGTTAGTTACAGTTGACAGTTGACTGCCTCGTTGGTCGGGCGGTTGCT
>DWDX01001192.1:0-20007 GCA_018245675.1 Agara michaeli | reverse complement strand
TGGTGAAAGAAGTTTTGATATCGGTCCAGTAGTTTTTGAGCCTATTCGTAACATATACACAACCCCATATTTTGCTCTTTCCTTTATTCAAACATCTTTCATAGCTGCCACCACTAATGAGAAACGCATTATTAAATACCAGGCAACACCGCCACATAATTTATTTTGAAAATATTACAAAAGATATGTTATAAAGGAGCTATCATTTTTGTTAGCAAATAATCTCTTATTTCCATGTAATTAATATAAACACAGATATTGTTCCTTGTGGAAATGAAACGAATTGTAACTAAGCCGAATGTAACTATTAGAATACAGTTGTGTCTGAAAACGTTCCCGCCGCCACGAAACTTGTCTAAATGTAATCCTGCATAGTTCCTTACCTTATAATTTGCGTCATAAATCAGGGAACTTGGTTGAACCTGCCACAACCAAATACAGCACTTAGAAAATTTCCCCCTCTGGAACATAATGTAAAAATAAGGGTCCCTTTGTCGTACGTGATCGTCTAGCAAGCGTCACGCACGAGCCACGCCGTGGTTAGTCGGGCGATGACAAATACCTAATTGAATTTTCAGCCACGGTATTGTTACGCTCTGTCAGAAAGATTTATATTTACTGGCACATTGCTTTGTTAATAATGATACGCTTGTATACGAAAATAAATGAAAATACAATACGTTTAAGATACATTTTCTTAATTCTTGACAATTAACAACATCGTTATATGTATTTAGTTTTCATTCGTTGAATCAAGTTATCTGAGTGTATAGTGCTTTGTCATTTCCGTTTCCACATTTTGAAATTGATAAGAAAATTGGCGTAGGATTTCTTTTGCGAATTCAGTTCCATTTTTAACGTCGCTGTATGCTTAAAACTTTTCATAATTCTGTCTAATACGGTTACCGTTCCCGGGAGAAGCTACTTTAACTTTTATAAGCATGGGAATTTCTAGCGCACCACAGTTTGATGAAATATTTTTCCGCAATTTCAGCATACTGCCATTATTTACACCGAAAGTGTGTCACGTCGATATTCGACATTGTGACGTAAGAGTTTCGGAACCCTCGATATTTTATTGAGTAATCTTAAGTTAACCCGAATTTGTAACACCGGGCCGACTCCGGGATTGTGCGACTTGAGAGTCCTTAACTTAATTGAAAGAGATCGGCCGTTGAGGGTGCGGTGTCGAGTGGGCATACTACGATGCCATTTAGTTTAGCATGTCTTTGTACGACTACATTTTCTTTCTGGATGTAATCCTCTTCAAAATTCACGGCGCTCGGGATAAATTGACATCTGACATGTTGTCAGGGAATGAAAAAATGTTTCTTGTATACATAACTAGCTTTTGCCCGCGACTTCGTCTCGCGCATATATTATTATACATATAAACCTTCCTCTGGAATCACTCTATCCAATAAAAAAACCATATCAAAATCCGTTCCGTAGTTTTTAAGATCTAAGCATACATAGTGGACAGTGGAAAGCGACTTTGTTTTATACTCTGTAGTGACAACATAAATGTAAGGTGACTAACAATTGCTTGGTTAAGTTTGCTGACTATCTTTTTAGCTTTTCAGGACGTATTAAATACGTATAGAAATCAATAGCACATACAAGACATGAAGCTAAATAATTCCATTTTATTTTTGCAATATTTGTGAAGGTGTAAGTAAGAACGATGTACTAAGGAAGTAAATAACTCAATATAATCATCTATTTGTAAAATCAAAATGTTCGGTGGTAAATACTCGATAGATAAATATATCTTTACAAGGGAAAATAAATTTAATGCTTCTTGTACTTGCAGTAAGTATCTACAATCGATGATTATGTAATTAATTTTTGTAAGTATTAGATAATAAAGAGCATTTATTCATTTTACAACAGTTCTTTAAAATAATGCTAGTGCATTATAAAGAACATGTCAATTAATGTAATCGAAATAATTTAAAAAAAAAATCTAGCGGAGTTTTTGTATCGATTTCAAATAGTAGTAAGCCCTGTTTTTACGTTGTTGCGATTCTAAAATTACGGAAGTGACGCGTCGTGAGTTGAGTTTTTCTATTTAATCTCAAACAACAGAAAAGCCAAGAGCGGGGCACTGAGAGTCCTTTACCTAATTGAAAAAGATCGGCACTCGAGGGCTTCGTGTGTAGTGGACAATCTACACTACCGTTTGTTTTACCACGTCTTTATCGATTGCTGGGTGTGAGCGTTACATGAAATTCTCTTAATAAATGTAGCATTTCCGAATTTGTCAGTTTATTTTGATATTATATCAGTCACGCTTATTAAAACAGTAGCAACGCAAAAGCATATTCAATACGTTGCTGGCTTTGAAGGAGGCCTCTTTTGTGCTTTTTTAAAAGAGCTCTCTACTTTCTACTTGTGTAAACTTTGTCATCACCTAGTCTAAAGCTGAATGTAATATTGTAATAGTAACGCATATATCATTGAATCGTGTTGATATATATTTTTATGGCCTGGCAAAGAAAAAATCAAATTCTCATATAGTTTTGTCGACTAATGTTGAATTTTTAAAAATTCCATTTATTCTTAATATAACGGGTACTAGAATACGATTTGTAGTTATTAAGTAGTTAGTGAGTGATTAAAAAGAAATATGAAAAAAAAAACAAATTTCAAATCAACTCTCAAACTGAATACGAAGGTCGTTGCTGTCACTTGAATTTAAACTCATTCGTCGAATTTATTTTTTATGTTCGACATTTGAAATTAAATTGTACGCTTGTAAATACGGTGCAAGTCCATTTTATTGCATTCCTAATTTCAAACCGCATCTCAGTGGATTACAGTGGCACTGCATTGCCGGTAACCGCACTAAACAAGTGCCTGCACTGGCCTCGCGACGCCTCAAGAGCGGTTCTCTTTCAATTAACTGAACAACTATTGCGTTTCAAGCTGTGACTTACTCGGACCATAAATTGAAATAGGGGTTTTAACTTGGCATATCATGTCGTATTTGATTTATTAGTTTTATTTGCAATGTTTATTGGCGTTATGTACTTATGTATATACATACATATATCCTCGTGATAGTACAATGATGTCAGTTTCAAAATACGATGTATTTTTTTTATAGGAATGATAATAATATCATGATGAGAAGAATTATATTGCTATATAACAACATGGCAAACAACGTTAAAAAATAGTTTTTTTCCATTTACAATTTGAATTTACCTACTGATCATTATGTAACAATGTAAGTCGACGACCCAGAGTGCAGGGTAAAATTGTAACTGTATATTTACATCTTTTCATTGTGATATTTCGTTGATGTTCTTATTTCTAATGGCTAAAAGTAATAATGAATAATACTAAGCTGCTAGTCAATTCTCACTAATGTGAATCAAACGGTGTAACATAACACAACAAATGCAATAAGTAAGCGCAATGCCAGCCCGACGCCTCGAGAGTCGAGAGTCGATCACTTTCAATTAACTGTACAGCTCTCACGATCACAGCTCGGTCTTGTTCCAACCACAAATTGAATTCGCAATTTTTATTTGGCACATTTCTTTTTTCCTTTTTTTTTCATTTACAACTACAGCAATACGCAATCATGATTTCCCGAGATGGCTTTAACGCGGTGCCCTGAACGGTGTTGAGGTAATTACTCCACGTGTAAAGTATGAGTATGATGCTTTTCATTCTTCATTCTTCATTCTTCATTCATTCATTCATTCATTCGCACATTGTTCCTCATCATTTTATATAACGTATCTTGTATTAAAATATAACTCAATTAATAGTTTATTTACTTATTACGATTGACAGGGTGTAACAATCTAAATCTTTGTACACATGTTATACTAATTTAACATTTATTTTAGTAATTAATATTAATAATAAATTAAGGTCATTTTCTAAAGAGATTGTTATATAAATTACAGTACTATACTATACTAGTATATACTATACTGTGCGTAATAAATAGATATGAACATGTCATGTTTGTTTAAATATTTTAAGTAATAACATTTTCATTCATACTCTATCAAAACTCCGCATTCATACATTGCCACTCGGTTTAGTTATACGACGCGCTAGCAAACTGAGGGATTAGTCGATCGTTAGAGAGACGGCCTCAGGTACGGGTCCTAGCAATTAATATAGGGCTTAAAATATTGCACTGATAAAGCAATTACTTTCAACAGCTTAGAAGCCTTGCCCTGTTGTACTTACATTCACGGTGGATATTACTTTGCTGAACACGAATATTCGATAAAATGCTTTAGGCAAAATGCAAAATATTCTCTCATAATAATTAATGGCGGACATTTTCACACACGGCTATCTGATTCCAAATTAGGCTGCTTCCAAAATGCACGATTGCTTTAATACTTATAAATAGTCCGGAATCCTCAAAGCCATCTTATAGCACAGGTCTGTTGAACATCGTAAAAGCTAGTTATTTCGATGGTACTTACCTTATGATTAGAAGTGACAGTCGAAATTCTGCGCGCTTTTTATAACATTAAACGTATACTTGAATTTATTACGTTATATTAGATTAATTGAAAAGAAATATCAATATCCAAACATAATTTTATATTGTCGCAATTTTAATGAAACACCACCAGGATACTGGTTCACCAAAAACCTTTTCTCAAGTGTCTATTATACTCGTATAATATCAAATATTTCTACATATAGGTACTATATCCACCAAAAGTATGGTTATATCATAGATTATACATAGTATAACAGTACTACAATATGGTACTATCGCCGTAACCTATTCGGACACTTAATGTAGAACACAAATCGTGCACAGATATCCCTCATTTACCAATTCTGTGAAGCGCATTAATTCTCCATTACAGCGAATCACTTCCACGAGAATGATATGTTATGGACGTGTCGCTACGTGATCGTATAGTTGAACCTAAATGAGGATAATTAATTACGTTCACAAATTAGTTCAGCATACGCGGTATAACATCATATTTCAATGATTTTGAGGTCAGTACACTCGTACTCGTACAATATTATTAGGAGGAGAAGATAAAGAAAAAATATCCTTCTAGATGATTTTTTTCTCCTTTCCGGTCTTTTTCCTAATTATTCTCTAGATATTGCATCTCTTGCTTCATCTCTTTCTTTATTTACTTTGTCCTCTAAATCTACTGTATCATTACTATCACCTTTTTCTTATCGTTTTCTGTTTTTTTCTCCATCTTCTTCGTATTTGAGTTCTTCTTTATCAAAACATATTCTTGATTTGGCGTAATTTTAATCAGTGAATAAGGCATTTCTATCTTTATGTACATGACGTTCTCATGGACGAAATAAAGTAGCGACTTTTATTGTGTTTATCTTAAGTATTCATAATTATTCCCCGTATGAAACCTTATAAATACGAGTATACCCCTGAAGAGCTCAAAAATCTGTTTGAAAAACTATAAATATGAATCGTGCTTTTGGATCTATGCCAAGTAGAATTCAATCTCTGCATTTGTTTTTGAGACTACAGGTCGATATGCAATGTTCATTAAAATATACAAAAAATAGAACATAGAAACGGATACAGGTCCAGGATACATATATTACATATATATGCCACAGCCTATAAACATTTACTTACTTATCAGAAGGTTAGTACGAAACCAGTTATTACAATGAATTTTGCGGTTATTAAAATGAAAGTGATTGCGGCCCATACGCATCTGTACCACATATCACGTCGGACTTAAATTCCATCTCGAGTTCAAGATACTTCTGAAGTCAAAATTGAAATGCCTGGATAGTTGGAACAATCCGGCAAGATTTAAGGAATGTAAATCAAATTACCGACACTGGCAGCTTGACGTGGTGTTCGAAACACGAAAACGCTAGTGAAAATTTTGCAATTAGCGGTCACCCATTGTCCGACCGCGCTTGGTTTTACATAGTTTGCGGTACGTCGGTGGCACAAAACTATGAGCGTTTCAACTGACACCCATTGAACCGGAGCACTATCAGTTAGTTGCGACAGTGAAGGGGAAAATTGTAACAACTCACCGAGTTGTTTAAGTCACAACTTAACGGATCATTAGGGGCAGATTGCGTGAGCGGAATACCGGTTATTTGCTTAATGTTACCGAGAAAAACCAATTTGTATCCTAACGCTGCCATTCCACGCTCCCCGGAGATCAGATAGTTTTTAAATTGTTCTGTCGTTTATAGCGGAACGAATGTGAAGCGGTTGGGGATCGCCGTATTTTGAATTTATGAAATGTTTTTTCTGTAATATAAGAATTTATTTAATATGGCACAGATTTTTTTTGCCCGAGATTGATTTCCTAAAGATATAACGTAAATACTAGAGCTGATAAGTATAGTTTCAAAGGCACGGACTGTTTGTGGTACCAGCTTGTAGGCTTGTCTTTGTAAGGGAGTCTCCTGTAGTTAAAGTGCTAACTTTGCTCAAAGCATTGGTGATTTGGAATCCCAAAATTGATATATTTTGTACACGCCTTACTGCAGTTCGCAGTACTTACTACAGGAGAGTATTTGGAAATCTTGACAAATAAACTAGATTAAACTGTAAAGCTTGTCGAAGCTTATACGTTCTATTGAATCAATAAGTATTTAACAAGGCAGCACAGCCACGTGTGTTCATATTTTGGAATTCTCTGATCTCGGGAACTACGTATATTTTAATGCCTATTAACATTCTCAGTGTACCTGAAAATAATGTGTCGTAATAGCAAATTATAAAATCTATAATTATAAATGTCAGTTTGAATCTTTAGAAAATCTTTACTTCCCTATATTGACTGCTATAAATATCTTGCAAAGACTTGGTAAGATAAGTTTGTTTGTTTGAACAAACGATTTTTTATGAAAATGCGTTCTAATTATACTATACTTACTATGATGATACTCTTGTTTTGAAGTCATTTGGAGTAACGCTTATTATCTGCATATTACGGATTACTTACGGATCTAGAGTAAGGTAGTAAGGATGAACTATTTCAAGTTTTATATTTGGTTAACGACGAGGACCTTATCGTGTTATTATGTACGAAATTTATTAAAAAGTATTTTATATTTATTCATAAAACACCTTTAATTATTGAAGTAACTACATTTTTTGTTCATTGCTTTTATGTTCGAAAACCATGTGTGCTTATTATTATCAGGAATTCCGAGTAATTTGAGTAGGTTCACCAATTATTTTTCCGCACTCTTAAACTCTCCGATCCAGTTGTCTGAAAAGAGATCTTATGCTTTTTATATTCTTTGTAAGTGTGTGGATATTTTTTAATTATATGTTAATGTATTTTGTTCTACATTGTTTTGTTTTAGTTTGTAGTGATCAGTTCTGTAGATTTCAATTGTTAATTGGGCTGTTAATTGCTTACTCACTAATACTAACTCGAATTACACTAACGTACTAACTGTACTTATACTGAAATATATTATTCGTATTAATGTTACTAACTGTCCTATTCATTCATTGAACATTTATTTCTAACTTAAGTAATTCACACTCACAGTCCCATTTCTAAAGTCCTACTAGATGTTGCGAGTTCCCGTGGAGCCGAGTATCTTCTCTTATCTTATCGGATGTAAATGTAGATGCTTCATTTAGCAAGATAATGAATGTTGAGATTAGTAATTCATGACGCGTTGAAAAGTTTCTAATCGGTATAATTTAGTCTAATAGAAATACCAAACCTAAACGCTAAGACGACGTTAAGGGTTCTCTTCAAACGAAACTTCACGTAGGTAGGTACCGAAACTCCTATACTCCACGCAAACTAATTAAAAATAGTCCTTAGACAATACACCAGAGTGAACAACGCAACAATTTAAACTTAAACCGCAACGAGGCGCCTCCCAACAACTGACAAAGTCGAGAAACGTGTTATATTGTACATGTGTCTCGTAAACTTCTACATAGACGGCTCATAAACTATGTTATAACCGAAACACGTGAGTGAATATTAGAAATTAAATTGAGATACATTTTTGGCAGACAATATTTTTCCATCCGAGGTATTCCTGAAGCGCTATGACACGGGACTTTTTGTGAAAGCCGTTTAAGGACCATATACCACTAGATGGCCTGCCTGCCTGTTTGCCATAAAATAACAAAGAAAAAGACAGTTATAGGTCATTTCTAAATGGGTTGCCAGAACGAAAACTTCTTGGTTAGCACAGCATCTGGCACTGACATCCGGCTGCAGTGACCGTCTAGTTTCGATGGTTTTAAACGATATTGCAAGTTTTGACATAAAAAATATAACGCTGACGCTATAAAGAAAGCTATAACATAAGTAGGTATAGTAAAACGATCCTCGTCATGTTGTAGGGGAAAGGAAGATTAAATAACCAGGATAACATCTTTAAGATTTACTATGTTTATTAACTAAACATCAGTATTGAGAACCACGTCAGGTTATTATAGGATATTTGGCACACGGTGCTTTCTGCCTACCCCGTTAGGGACTTGGTATGACGGTGTAATAAATATAGGAGCATTTTTACCATTTTCTATATAGAATTCAGGCACCACATCGAGTATGCTGGTGTGTAGACTGCTTTATCTTTACTGTACACTGATAAGAAGCTCACCAGCCAAATATAATAAGAGATGCGACGTGGTTTGCTTCAATAGATAATTATCCTTCTGTGTTTGTATATAACGTCGAAATTCACTCGGTTTCGGATATTACGACAGGTCACCTGGGTGGCATCGTTGAAGCAGTTTATGCATAACACTAACTTGTTCAACTTAGAGTACGTAAGCTATAGCCGTACATTAAAGGTACATTCGCTGATTATATTATATTCCATAGATGTTATAATAAATCAATATTTTTGTCTCGCTCATCTTGCTCTGCGTCCTTGTCATCATAGTTAACGAGTAAGTAATTGAGTTATTTTCATTTTCTAATTTAACTACAAAATATTATGGATTCTAAATAGAATTAGCGACTTTTTACGTTTAAAATATATAATACAGTACCACTTTGCAATACTAGGTTTGTAATGTATATTTGAAAATGACAAGAAGTTATAGGAAATTGTTTCTTAAAAGATGATGGACGGTCGAATTAGTAAACACTTGGTCTACTGTTCATATCTTACGAGTTGTTGCTGAAGATCTGATTAAGAGAAGACAATGTCTAAATTTCTACTAGATTGCGTGATGTTCTTAGCAAGACGGGGAGACACTGGTTTGGGGCAATAGAAGACCGGGCTTGGTTGGGTGCCTTAAGAGAGACATAGTCCAGGAGTTTACTGCAGAAGGAGAAATTACTATTTTCTCGCTGCTTATAGTATGTCTTTACTAACTGACGGTAAAACAGTCAGCCTGTTCTCAGTTTTTCGTATATAAAGTGCACAATAGGGATGTAATAATGCTACGTGTGCTAGTTACAGCATTCGTAACGCCGCAGAGGATGTAAAACAAAATTGAACTCGGTAATACTCCGCAAATGACCGTATTTGCATGCAACCTGCAACGGTGGATGAAAATTTTATTCTAAATAACCGGTTTTTATGCAAATTTTCATATCTACACGAGACGTGTTTTTAACTTTTTCCCTTGTTGTTTTTACTGGCAATAAATTACGTAGGTTTAAAAGTGCTAAAGATTAATGGTGGCTGTCGTTACTGAGTACATTCCGTTTAACGTACGAAGATATAATATACGCGGGTTGGAAACGTAAAAGCATATTATTATTAGTTTTTTCTGACAACAAAATAACGTGTACGCATTTTTTTTTACTTCCACTATACGCGATTAGATCTGTTCATATCTTGGTAATATTGTAAATGTTTCGGTAGATTAGACATGATGGTGTTTGAGACAATTTTATTGTATAATTGATCAATTGTTATAATTTATTATGACCACTTCTTATTGTACCATTATTAGGGGGTTCCGTCTCATAATAAAAGGTTAAACACCATAGTCCATGCTGGCTAAAATACTGTTTGGCAGATTTGCCACAAATGAGAAAACGGAGAACTCTAAAATAAGGCTCCTTTCCGTGTTCTACTTCACCGATACAGCGCGTTATATTAAATTTTAGAATTGCAAGTAATTTAGTACAACTAAAGGTCTGCGTCAGGATATGAATCACAAGATCGCTAGAGTTTGAGGCTACAAATTTTACTATTGGGCTATCGATGCTTATGTCATGTGCTTTGTATTGACATTATGGGTTAATTTTATTACTGAATATTTGAATATTTAACCGAATAAAACTTACCGAATATTTAATTATTTAAAGAATGAACTGAATGAAAGCATAGTATCTTATATTTATATAGTTTCTGAACTTTTTTCTACTAGTACCTACCGGCCAACTTTGTGTCTCTATATAGATTAATGTTAGCTGCTAAAGAATGCATTATGCATTAGTTTCGCCATTTGTCCCTTAACTGTGACATTTTTGTGGTCAATAAAGTATAAAGAAATATTTTTGGCTATCAATTATAAAAAGATTGTTACGCCGAACAACTGAGTTACGAGTAGCGTGGTACATATACCTAATCTAATTAATCTCCATGTGAAACACACATTAATGGCATGTCCGTAGCGCATAAAAAACACACACACACACACACACACACATCATCGTTATCGTCATCATCAACAATCCTATTATCGTTCCACCGTTGGACACGGGTCTCTTTTCAAAATGAGAAGGGTTAAGGCTATAATCTGCCATGATAGCCACGTGCGGGTTGGTGGGCGTCGCACACCTAATATAATACATACATGCTAACACACACGCATACATCTACTTATAAGTACATATACACTAAATTATAGTCTCCACAACGACTCATCCAAAGCTAGTCGCGGTACTTATCTGTAAACTTCGATTGCCTTTTTATATTGATTAATTTAAACGTATTGTTTGTGATACACCTCGCAGCTATGAAAAGTAATACGATTCAGTTTCATATGAATGTATTAAGCGCAGTCCAATTTGGTTCTCCGTACGCCACTCATTAAAGGTAAACATTGTTCATTGAATTGCCACGCGGGTACCGGTGTCCGCTTTTATTTCACCTTTTTTTCCCGCTAATTGGTAAATTAAAATCTGATAGGTCCAGTATAAATCCTTACCGGGATTACGTAGGTGAATAAAAATGGCCGTGCCTTCCATCGGGCTTATCCCGTACACGGGGTAGTCTTTTATAGCGTACGTAGAGGGGCCTTTTTAATATATTTTCAACATTTTGTAGAAATTTCGACTGGCGCGTTGGTCCAGTGGCCAGTGATCTTAAGCTTCGAGCGGTGTTGCGGGTTCGATTCCTGCCGAGGAAACCATTCGTGCGAAGAACAGATAAGTTTCTTTTTATTATCTGTCCCGTTACCATAACAAAGGTTTTGCGCGATTTGGAATCAAGTAGCAGTTTGTGAAGTTGTGCCAAACGTATTGTTCGTATAATATCTACCTTTTCATTTAATTGCGATGAATTGTGAAGTGATTAAACCAAAGTGTAAGTTAACTAGAAAGTTTGTTGCAGGTATTTCATTGTTCTCAGCAGCATTACAAATATTGAGTGAGTAAAACGAGAATTTAAACTCGGTACAACGTTCCCCTTGTTCCAGTAATTACCCCGCCAGAGAGTGTAGAGCAAATTTAAACATAAGTGCAAATTACTGTAACATTCGGCACTAATTAAGTGCATTATTTGAATATCATCTCCAGTCAAATTTCAGCTTTATATATAATGCGAACTCGAAAAACTTATTGCGACAGAATAATGACACGGCATTCTGTGTGATTGTATTGCATCTGATTGTAAGTTCATCGATTGGTTCTTGTTTTTGCCAAATCAGTTTGCTTAGGATGTTTACTACCTCTAGCTTATATACTAACGAATATTAGTCCTATTGAAGGTCGGTTCTAAATTTTGCATGGTCGGCAGTGGGCATTTGTGATTGCTGCACGTTCGTTTGCTGCTTTCGTCACAAAAACATGTATTATAATAGATAGATACGAACAGATAACCACTTAATAACACTTATATTGTATGTCCATTTATTTTTCCTAAGAGTCTCTAATATTGAAAATAACACAGTTTTACTGATAAATTAAAATACACAACATATTTTGCTTTCCTACAATTCCCAGATGAACCATGCATTCAGTGAAGGCAGCTGACATTTTAATATTTCACAACAATTATTCCGCAGTACAACGACTATCGCTCTGAAAACATTAAGTTTCCAATTCACAAATGTAGCGAACTCAACAATGTTCTCGTCCCAACTTCACCCGGTTTTCATCTATTGTGTAAAACAACTTTATGTCAAAAGTCTCAATTGTAATCAACTACTGTACCATATAAGAAATGCTTGTGCAGCAATTAGCACGTTATCAAAATTTTGTGACAAACGCATTACTATGTACGGAAGAGTACAAGAATACAGTGCGGATACCATAAGTAATAGTATTAGGATTAATTACCCACGCAAGAAAATTGCCCCGATAGTTTAATGCTGACATCAAATCGACACATTGCATAGGCGTTAGCGATACCCGTGAAATGCGGTAGCAGTAAATAGCGATAGTATTCATAATCAATTCAGAAATGAAATTTCACAATTCAGAAATAGTCAGAAATTCTAATAATCAATGTATTCTTTGCAGCCAAGACTTGAAGCGTAAGGGTATACTTCTGTCCAATTTTATAGTGAATGTTAAATTGGGCGTGTTCTTAGCACATAAAGAGATATACTTAATGGGTGTAAACCTTCTTCTGCACTGTATGAGGCAAACAATTTATGAGCGAGCACGTGTGAAGCGCCCGCGGTTATAATATCAGCTGTAAATTAGAATGAGCGGTGGATAGTGCACAAATTGGTATTGTTGGCACCCGCATACCTGCATACATTTTTTATGACACTTTTAGACATTGGGTGTTTCCCTTTTTCATTTTGCAAAAGTAAGGTACGACAACTCTACACAAAGTTATCTGTTTTCAATTTAAACATAGCCTGTACTTTGGCACCAGATAGCTGATAAACAACATTTTCTAAATACATAATTTTACACGCAAACGCAGAAATAGCATTTGTGTTCGTCACACAAAAATTTCCTGGGCGGGAATCAAACCCTCCATCCCTCTGCTCAGCAGCCAGGTTCACTAACCAGTGAACCAATGAAACAGTCAGTGCATAATATTTTGTGATCCAACCAGTAACTTCCACAACTTACACTTAACCAGGTTCTATTACTCGGACTAGCAATATATGTACTAACAAATCAATATCATCTTGCTAAGAGCGTTATCGGTTTGCACATAATATTGAGTTAGTCGCTGATAACTTTATGTCTAGGTTAAATTAGTTATTAATCTGCGTTAAGTTTACTCGTATCATGCAGCTATGGTAACTATCAGACTACATTCTGTATTACTAGCGTTAGGTGATTTTGAGTTGTTCTAAAATGTTACACTGCAAAGAAATTTTCGCCTACTCGCTTCAGTATGTTACGTCAATATATCCCAAAATCTCGTTTACTCTTGCTTTTGATAGATTGAAAAAACGGATAGAACCTTTCGTTTCGGAATTCGAATGCATTCTATTTCTCCGGCGCACTAAATCACTGTAGGCAATCGTTAACACTATTCATTAGATGCATTCACTGTGTATTTGATTTCCTGTTAACGTGTATCAAATATTTGCATTAGTCTTGCTTTTCATGTATTCTATTCAATTTTGTCTTAGCTTATTTGCTTTTAGTATGTGTATCTGTATCTGTTTCTGACGCATATACGATTTGATTAAAATTATTCCCTGAGGGTCAGCAACGAATCTGTGTTAAGTCTAAAAAATAAAATAGACGTACGAAAATTTATATAATTGCTGTAGTGTTCATTGCACATCACGAGTTTATGATATTATTATTTAAAATAATCTCAGGAACAACACGATGCTTAGAATGTCATGTATGTAATTAGTGACTCCAGCTCCAACTATACCAGTTAATAGTAATTGACAAAATATTATATAAACATGAAGCACGTATTAGTAGACTTTTACAATAAACCTTCGAAAGTTATTTCCGCACACGAAGCTGAATTTCAAAATACACCAATTTATTTTATAAGCATAAGCTCTCGGCTATACACTCCACGATATCTATTTCAGCGGGAAGCACCTACTCTCGTTAATGCATCGACAAGCTTGTTAATTACAATCTACTCTGCAAACAACGGGAATGATAACTTAGTTCATTTTCATATAAGTTTATTTTACGTTGTGTTTGCGTTGTTCGTTTATTTATTAGGCACACGACAGGCTAATATTAAGCTAACACAAAATTTAGTCTGTGACTTATAATAGAACAGATTTAAAAATCCTGTTACATATGATTTTAAAACAAATGTTTTACCATAACGACGTCTAAGTGTGATATCTTATGAATGACATATATTTACAAATGTTAAATGTAGTTTGGGATTCAAGTAAAAAATTAAATGCTATGTTAATAATTGGGACACGTGTATTGTAACGAAATTGATATTTTCAAAATACAACAAATGTATTTTTAAAAATAACGTGTGTAAAAGATGCAGGATATGAAAGAATTAAACGCTGAAAGATTATCAGAGGTGTCGCAAATTCACATGTGTACAAACATCAATAAACACACAACCGTAGCTTATCGTTTACAAAGGTCCGAATGTAACAGGAGGTAGCCTGAAGTATTGCTCATTTCTGGACAAACTCAACAACATCTTTCAGTGAAGATTAAGAAAGGTTCGATGAAAAGAGAAATCACAATTCGAAAAAAATATATGAAACTTCTACAAAAATATTCTAAGAGTACTAAATCTTTTAACATTAATCGTGACTTAAATCTTAGTAAAATCTCTCCTACGATAAACGACTGAGTAGTTAACTTTTGATGAAAAGAAATTAACATTGATTTAAATAAGGTCAATTAACCCCACTCGTATTTTCCAAGTTAGTTACAGTTGATTTAAGCAAGATTCGCCGTTAACAGAAAACTCGTTGGCGAGAAAAAGTACCGCTTTCCACGTAACGTAATTAAAAGAAGGTAAACCCTATAAAATTAAATCATAAACTTCTGACACTAATGTAGGAATACAACCTTTTATTCAATCTAACTTTGAAACGAAATAGGCCCGAATAATTCGATGTTATTTCCTCATTAATGTGACTCGGGAACTTGGGGGTCGGATTAAAAACTCCCGTGGGGTCTCACGCCCGCCCAATTACCTCCAAGTAGGCTAAAGAGGGTCTGTCTCGTCTGTTTAATTGAGAAATAGCATTATTGGCAACCTATTGTATCGCCAAAGTTAGACTGTGGAGTGACATTACGAGTATTCTCCTATTCAGTGTCAAATAAGGGGCTTGTTAGCTTAGATTAAAGGTTTCATTGAATACAAGAATTCGCCCGCGGCATAACGTAAACACAATCTTAACAGACCTTTTCATCCCTGGTTTTACTTTTTTATTCTATTACGTTTAAAAACATTTTCAAAACCAACCCTTGTCGTTACGCAAGTTTCGAGTTATGTTCATTTATTCCTGATTTCAGTTAATTCGATCCAGCGGTTACGACGTTAACTTAAATAGATAGAAGGAAAATATTCTTTTCGCATTTATAATATAAAAATACGAATTTAAATGTGTAACGTAATTACATTATTACCACAGATTCATACTGTGGATTCGGTTTTTAACGACATCAAAGGTTCGAAAGGTTCATTACAAACAAGAAAATCGTCGCTTTGTATTTCTTTTTGTGTTTGAGTTGCTGAAAGGTAAATATGATGATAGTAGATGTTTAAAACAGAAAAAATATTATTATAGATGTATAATGTCCCAATACAATGTTGCTATAGTTATATATTTTTGTACGCTCCATTTGTCAGAAAAGTAGGGAATGTTTGAGTGATTACATATTTACGAACAGTCCCAAGAATAAATATTTCGCAGGTAAACTTAGAATATTAAGAACAGTTAAATTTGTAATTTCAGTATCATAGCATTATGGGACTGTTTTGTATTATGCGAATTCAGAGTTGTAGACAGGTCAAATATTGTAGATCAGCTGAATGGGTCAATTACCCGGTGTGATAGTAAAATGCTTCTCAATAAGATTATGCCGTGCCGAGTTACGTATATACGCACATCTAAGGTGAAATTTTGTTCAATGTATGATCTTACAGGTTATCTGCCGGTTATTATGTGCTTTCGTAAAACGAATGTGGTAGGCAATTTCTATTGATACTAAGAATAATAGTCCTTTCAGATAGCAATGCTCATAGTATTGTTGGTTGTAGAATTATTTGTTCAGAGTTTCACCGTGGAAGTTGTCACACGAAACATTTCCGATATTTATTTGCTCTCAACGAATTTACTTATAACATTATAACAAACCAATAAAATGTTGATATGATATATGTACAATAAAGACTAACAAGTTTTTCATATACGGACCCGTCAGCCGTCATCGAATATATAACGGTCGTATCAAACCGAGTTTTATTGAAGAATGTAATAAGATAAAATGGGAATATAAATACGCTGCAGGGTTGGCCGTATATTCGATATTACTATAATAAAGCTATGTTCATCCCATGTTAGTTTCAACTCACTTATTGCGTATTTAGATTTAGCAAGCGGCATATAGTTTATCTTGTATTGCGTCGCTAACACACTCTGGATTTCACAAACAAAAATAATATATGTTTGCGCGTGGTAACTTATAATATTTTTCCGGGATTCTTAATAACTTGGGAACCCTGCGTATCCTGAAGGATATTTAGCGACTGTAAACCGTATTCAGGTATGAGGAATTGCTCATGAAACCAACAATAATATTTGCGGTACATTTCGGACAAGTGTAATCAATTCGGTTAACCCTATCGTACCTGGCGGGATGACGGCTGTACTTGTGACATGATTACGAAATGATTATGAATACGGAGAAAATTTTAAATTAAGCAGCATATTAATTCTATTCTGGAAGGTTTTTTGACGTGTGTGTATTTTGTTTTTTAAGCTCATTCTAAAGTTTAGTAGCAACAAACTGACATCAGAATCTCATCACGAAACACCACAAAATCTTTAACTGATTCGGAGTTGAACTTGCGTCCTATTTGAAAATCATTCATGAGTTCTATTCATTTATATGTATTGCAGTAACGATTAATCTCGATAAACCGGAAGTGGTCAGCACATGGATCGGCCACTAATAGTAGCAAATTTTTATGTGCGTGTCCATGCTTCGGACGAACCTTAAGCAGTCGACTCCCGTTATTACGATTAGGTAGAATGTTTTAAAGGCTTTAAATACGTCTGGCAGAAAAGCTGTTCACTAAGTGTATTTCCACTAAACCGCAGTAGAGCAGCTGCAGGAGTATGTTCCGGGCCTTCGGCAATGACGAGCGAGACCCGTGCCCAACTGTAGGCCATAAAAGAAGTGTTCTAGCCCAATCTTGCCATTTTAATAGAATTAATCATAGCATACTTCATGTTTTAAAGTGAAAATTAAACTGTATAACAGTCTTTATTCTCGAAACGTCTCAAAGTTTTTTCATACTCTTAAAATATTGTACCCTTTACGTCGTATAACAAAGTCTGAGCTCGCCTCAAGAACAAGCTATAGCGAAATGGTACAGTGTAATTTGTATTACAACCACGTTTTTTACTGAATAGTGTAATACCTACGTTTGCTGCAAACTATTTGTTATCTCGTAGCTGGGCATAGGAAAAAAATGCCGCCAGTGAATCAAATTTTGCAGGTACCTAATAGGTAATGTGCAATATGCGCTATATGACATAATAGCCTGAATAATATAATATGAATATACAACCGAAGAGGAATAAATAATGCTATCACGCGCAGTTTTGTTCACAGAAACTCGATTGGTGTTCCAAATGGAATACTGAAACTAGATCCATACACATCTATTGGTTCGCGGTAAATTTGATACAAAACTCCATTAATGCTGTTCGAAAAAAAAATTGTTCATACCGTTTTTTTGCAAAGGTTTTATGTTTTTCCGCTTTTTATATTCACTTTAAAAATAGGATACGTTCGCTAACAAAGTTATCTATGTAACATATTCAAATGCTGATAAATATTGATTGTTTTGATCCTAATGTATGGACCTCGCAAATGAAAGTGTGTTATTGCCTTTATCCTCCTCCTAAGAAACGTGAAAACTTTGACAACATTTAGAATTTCGAATAGTAGTTTTGTATTTCAAAATACGAAATAGTTTATAGTTGTAAATAGGTGATTCAATAAAGCTTAGAATTTAAATTTCTCAACAAGAATATCTTTTGTCTGATTTTATACAATAGCTAATTATAAACTTTATAGACGATAAATAAGTTTAACTATAAGCAAGTACGACGATTATCACGCTATACCAAAACTGATATGATTATTAAAATTCGACGAAAATAAATATGTTAAGTAAACATAACCATTGCACTTATTGTTATAACTATTCAATTTTATTTTATAGATTTGAAAGATATTACCAAAAACGTTGATGTTGGGCATGAAATATTGATGGAATTTAGATTGATAGGGTCGGCTTAGAAAAAGCCCATCTCGCGTTCTGGGAATACTTTGGAGGTAAGATTATTACAGAAGGTCACAAAGTTTTTATTTTATATAAATGGGCTCATATAATTAGAAGATATTATGAGTATGTAAACACACAATGTATGATCTTTATAAACTATGAAATCAAAATAAAGAGTTGTCAAAGCAAAAGCAATTTGAATTTACATTTGAATTCAGATGAGCCAATATCAAAAAGCAAAAACTACTTATGCGGTTTTGACGAGTAATATTTATATTCATCGCATATCAAGTATCGATATTAAACATGTTCATACGATCGTACAGATACTCTTCGGATTAAATTAAACCTGTAAGTCTACGAAGAATGTTGTCGTGGCTTATGAATATTCAAATCAGGTAATCGTGTCTGGTAAATAGGATTAATTTGTGTCAGCTTCCCGACGAAACTGACGCTATTTACTCGACGCCTGAAGTAATATTATATTTCAAATTGGTAGGATACCAAAGTAGCTATCCGCGTTGATCAGAGCTTATTACAAATATTAAGTACAGGCCAAGACTCGTTTGTACCTGTTTACATCATTTTGGTACATCGATTAAAGGACCTTAAACGTGTTATGCGAACGGAAATAATTTCCCGTAATTGGGAAACTTTGTTACACATTATCGACTCTTTTAATTTCCGCTGTTTTTCATTGTCGGACATTGTCCAATGCACTGGTTGGCACTGTTCACGTGTCCTAGGGAAGTTTATGGAGAAGTCTGAGGTATCGAAAACTCTAAGGTCATTTCTAGCGAGTTGTTCGTAATTTATTCTTACGAATTTTATGAGTTTTTCGTTTCAGGCTAATCTGCGCGTCTTACTACTATGGCATACTGATGTATATTTAGATAATCTGTGTGTTGTTTGTGGGTTGTCGGGGGCAACGGGCCGAATAATATAGAACAGTAATGGAAGTGATTTTGCGTTTCATTTAATATCTTTCATTGGCGACGAGATCGGTTTATCCACACAAAATTTAAAACGAAATACGTCTTTTGTTAATATGGCTTTTTTTGGAAACATCAATATTTTTGATTACAAGACGTGTGAATGGGCGATTTTCAAAAGTCGGTTAATGCAATTCTTAAAGATTAATAAAATAGAAGAGGAAAACAAAAGTGGATTCTTATTGACTCAACTAAGTGATGAGACCTACCGTTTACTAAGGAATTTAGCGTATCCTGATTTGTTGGAGTCGAGAAGCTTTTTCCAACTTCTAGAATATTTCGACACACATTTCAAACAGAAACAGAGCTCGTTTGTAGATAAAGCAAATTTTCATGGAGCGTTCAGGGGGTCAGGCGAATCGTTGGGAGACTGGGCGGCGCGCCTAAGGGGTCTCGCAAGTTACTGCGACTTTGGCGCTGCTCTAGAAACGAATTTACGTGATCGTTT
>DWDX01001191.1:0-20017 GCA_018245675.1 Agara michaeli | reverse complement strand
GCCGAGGCGCGGCGCACGCGAGCCGCGAGCCAGTCGCCGCCCGTCTCCCGATCGCAGCGGACGTGTTCAACCTGACTTATCAGCTCGCTGTCAATACGCTAATGAACTCGATCTAAATGCCGTTTGCAAATGCTTCATTACACAATTATGCAAGTTTAATAGGTTTAATTCATATATACGATTTTGAGACATTTATTTCATCAGCTTTAACCGTACCGTATTTAACATAAAAAAATTGTAAAAATATTTTTATTCACATATTATGCACGCGTTTCTGACTCTATGATATATACCTATAAGTTAAATACAAATTCTCATTGAATGCAAAATGCACCAATGGCGGTGACATTTTAAAATTATTTATTAGCTTGGGACTGCGTAGGTATAAGACTGCGTTCTATGTTTTTAGGATCACAATTTACATGCACGTCGTAGAATATTTATAGACGTATCGGGGGACCACTACTACGCACAACGTAACCACCAATACAGTCTAGAAACTGGATTCATTTGAATCAATTAGGCGGCAAAGCTCTCTCATACATAGTTATTAGTGTGCTCCTACGCAACCGTGTCTCTCTTGTAAGTTACATAGTTACCAGCGGTTTATGTAAATGGCGAGATCTATGTATAATTACACATACGGGAGACGGGCATCGCTGTAGCACCAGTTGTTGTCATGGAGGAATAATCGTCTGAGAGTATACGTCCTTTAAGATAAAAAGGACATTGTATGTAGCTATAGCAGCTTCAAAGCTCGTATTGCCAATGTTAATGAGACCTACAATGGCGCGTTTGTGTTTGTGTAATTTTTCAGGTGTTCAATGTTTGGACTTGAATATATGATTTTTTTAATTGATTACGTATTTTAGATTTTCATCGGTAAAATGAAATAAATACATTTACTTATTATTTTAATTATCGATCTTTTAAAAAAACTAGTGTAAGAACGGTTCTGTCAGTTCTATAGAAAGACCTGTGGCGACAAGGTGTGCTGACATCAAAATGACTTCGACTTTTTTGTCATTAGGTATGTCATTGTACTGGTGGACGAGCAAATTATATTTTAGGTCAGCTATGAGACGGCTTAGCCGTGTAACTCGTAATGATTGAACACAAACGTCTCCTTTGCCAGAACATCAAGGATCTGTCTTTTAGGCGCCGGCTAACCAATGAAAATGACTTCAAAACTCATAGACAAAACAAAATGTTAAAAAGAAATTCAATGACATTTCCGGGTAACAATTATTCCTAAATTGTTTGGGTAATGTATGTTAAAAGATGCGCTTTTGTTTGTAAGGACATCGGACGCGAACGGCAAGATTCCGTAAATGTACAGAAGAATTAAATGTATGAATGGCGCGCAATTTGAATATCGAATTCTTGCTCATGCTAATGCGGGGATAAGGAGGTGGTCGGTCCAATAAGTATTTGGAACGTGAAACTTTTAAAAACATAGACAAAAGAAAAAGTACGGCACATTAACGTAATTAATGGCACTGGCGTTGAAAACGTAGAAATAAATTGAGCACGTTGAAACGGTTTGCTATTTTGTTCAGTGTTCTAATTGAAACACTTTTGACTAGTATGTTGTTGTAACTGTTAAGCCGGGGGTCGTCAGTTCTGTTCTTATCCAGGACAAATATTTATGTGTCGAGGCCGAGTATTTGTTCTTTGAATTGGTGTAAAGTATATCTATATAAGTGTCTATTAAGAAACTTGTATATATTTATTATTAGATACACTTTAATTGGGATGAGATGCACGTGTTACTATTATTATTATATATTTTCGTATCTGAGATGATCTTTCCAGAATTGTTTAATTGAACTCTCCGGCTTTTAAATCGTAAATCCTTCTGATATCTTAATCTCCACCCGAGTCGAAACGGTTTTGATTGATCCGCGCGCGTGTTAGATGCGTTTTTATTTATGGCCAGCTTTGATCAGTGTTTTACTAACGTGCGGTTGTTTAGACTTTCTCATAGTGGTCATGACATATACAGACGTAGACATGGATGTACGGGGGTATTGTAATGACTTCTATACGTTAGGTCCGACTTATAGACTGTCGCTATCGAACAGCAGTAAAAGAACATGATGTAAGCTCGAATTAAACTAATTCTTAATCCCGAAAATATATTTATAAAATAGTTGCATGTACAAATGCTCAAGTTTTAAGTGAAATAATTGAATACGATAGCTCGATACGATAATACGATAGTTTATGTTCGCCAAATTAGTAGTGAAAAATGATTTGCACGACATTAGCGCAATACTGAAATTGCACTGTGCACGAAACATAAATTATATCATGCCACGAATAGACAATGTTAGTATGGAATTACTTATTTACATTGTGCAATTAAAAGTGAAAGCGTTTCGTATTAATTTATTGCCACTAGTTGCATTACGTGAACCCAGCTTTGAGAAAATTACCATCCAAGCTCACTGCGGTTTTGTCGCCTTTAAAAGTTTTGTTCTAGACGGAGCATTAGTCAAATGCCATTAACATTGAGCGTTGTTTCCTCGATTGCTTAGGTTTTATTCATTTTATGTTTTTTATAAAATACAAAATTCGTGAAACGGAATTCATTCGTGAGCCGCGCGTGCACTCGGCGAGGACACACGGAAGTGGCTCGTTAATTGCAACTTTATGTAAAACAGCCTTATATTGGACCGGTGCGATTGAAGAAAACACATTCATCTATCAACTAGAAGGCTTTACTCGTTAAATAATTGTAACAAGCTGTTTTGGGGCGTGTAAGTTATTAATTCAAATCATTTTCGGTGTTCGCCGGCAGACGTTAGATGTGTGGATTTTTAACGGAACCTCATAAACCACGCAGAATCAGTTGATAAACATACCTGAATATAAAATAAAACAAATACATGCCTCTTTATATATCTTTATAGTCTTGACGCCGAACTCGTTGCGCAAATATTAATCCTGCGTGGGAATCGGAGCCCCGTCTCCCGGCTCAGCGGTCGGGTTCCATAATACACCGCTGCACCATAAGATCGCTCGTTAAAATTTTAATATTGACAATATATGAAGTATGAGGTATAAAATCGATACTGACACTGCAGTAGAAACCTTGATCGAGGCTACAATCGCGCGTCACGTGGTCCTCGGCGGTCGAGTGACAATCGATACGATAATGGCCAATTATAATTAATCTACGAGCAGATTATACACGTATGCATGTTAAAATTAAGATATCGTAACTATCCGTAGCATTACACGTGATTATATATATAGCATCGGTTTGCTTTTCTTTTTTTCTCACGTGAAGCCTGCGACAAATCATGGACACCTCGTAATTATCGAGGCACTGACAGTAGCATTCCTATAGTCCTATTCGAGATCGGTGCGTATATGTCCATGACGATAGCACCTTGTGACTGCTGCCTGCTAATCTTAACATTCGAAGCGTCGGGACCGCGGTTACCATCTCACTGTGGACGGTAGCTATCAACTTTTTAGTCCCACTGCTGCTCTCATTGTCATCCGAACGGTTTTTACTTGACCGCCAAACTGGCCCATTGCCAGCGAGTTGCGCTCACGGAAAAAATTCCAAAGCCGCTCGTGGCCTCATAAGAAAAAAAATCAAATAGAAACATTGACCTCTACCCACTGACTTAGGACCGAGACCTTGTAGATTAGTTTTTGGTCCGTTATCGTGTAATTCGTTGGTATATCGAACGATAAAGGGCCTGCCCTTGCGTCCTATCGGTCGAAGGCCGCCAGTTAGATTCCGGCTCCGTTTTTTCGGATCATCTTTATGCACGGCTGAAATTTCCGCGTCTGTTTCCTTCCTCGTCGCTCCGATTGCACAATGCAACGTTCGTTACTGAAGGTCGACGATTGTTTGTATTTCAAATGATGCTTCTTTGATGCCCTAAACCGTCGCTAATGGAATTGACCAAATATCATTAAAACAGATGGAACATTTTTTCTAGTCTCGTTAGAAGCGCTCCGCAAATTACAAAGGACCACAGCGGAGCGTGAACGAGCCCGAAGAAGCCAATTAGTCATTCTCTGAATCACGTCGCGTGAAGCGGCGCGCCTCACCTGCTGTGTCAGGTTACCCTAAACGTGATACTTGATAAATAAGAAAGGCAACAAAAGTAACGTAATGTTTTTAGAAAGCTTCCTAGAGAATTGAAACCCGAATCTTTGTTAGTTGAAATAATACGCCTAGCATTTACTCTCCTCACTATCATATCCTCTGTCGATTTTAATAGTATTAATAGTGACGCATTTATTTACATCTGTATATTAGGGTTCCTAGAATTTTTATGTAAAAGCAATTTTTTTCTGTTTCACCACAAGCTCAGAAAAAATCATTATTCAATCTAGTTACTTTTCCATATTGGATATACGCAACTTTTACAATTTTACCCTTCATTCGAACGAAAAAGGCATTTCTCTCTGTCATTGCTTACTTTCGGAATTCCTGACAGTTGCCAGTTAAAACGCGTACGAAGGATGTGACCATACTTCTGACATTCAGGATTACGCAGAAAATGCATCTAGTTTTTTTCTCTCCGGAAGAAGTATCCGTGTTCGTTTCTGCTCTAACAATGATTACGTACGATAACTACGAACAATAGCATAAAATGATAGTTAATTCTTCGTGCAGATTAGTTGTTATTATAGGTTCAACCTTGATGAAAATGAAAGAAATGATAGCCGTGGCCTAATGAACCGATAAATCTAGGGATCACCTAAAACGCTACTGTCCGTCACGCATCGGCAACCGGCTTTTGTGAACTTTGAACACAGTTGAAGCGTTAATCTTCTAAAAAGACTGTCACGTGATCCGGAGCGGCCGCATGCCCCAAATCAGCTATTTACTTTTTTCTTCTCCGAAGGTCGGCCATTGATGCAAGAAGCGCGGAAGTCGCAGCCCATGGCATTGTATTTCTGTAGCCATCGCTGGGTTTTCAATGTCAATTCCTTGCAATTGATGAATGATCATGCTTGTTTACTTCCATGATAAATGATCGTGTAAATGCAAAATATTTGAATGTGTCTGCCGGCTGTGGTCATTTTTTATTTATTGACTTCGTTTAACGTTGAACGTCATCGTCGATATTAAATATGAGTGAAACGAAATTTAAACTATAGAATCATGAGTGGTTTTGAGTTTCGAACGATAATAGGTACTCGATATGACTTCTGGTGATTCCATTGAAAACTTTAAATTCAGCGTTTTCATTTTATATTTATTCGTCCCCACAAAATACCGAATCGTTCAGGTAACCAACGTAAATTGGCGCATGAGATACACAAGTTGGACGAAAACAAAACGGCAACGGCAAGTGTCCGTGACCGTGGCTTGCCGAAACTGAGAGTGCCGGATCTGGAACGCGGCTTGCGCGAGCTCCCACACCGTCGCGATGAGGTGCGCCTGCGTCGAAATAACAATCACCGGCGCCACCGGTTGCACATTCCTTTGATTTTATGCATTTTGTTTATATTTAAACTTGAACTTTAAGAAATCCCTAAATCCAGCTCGGAACCGATTTCCTCATTGCCAATAAAACGGGTAAGACCTGTCTTGGGACCGTGTGAGCTTTCGCATTCGGTTAACTTATTGTTATTACGTCATCTGTTTAATTTGGTTTAGTCATACACGCATGATATATGATAGTTCATATTTTATTTCACAAAGAAATGTCAGCGATCGCTGCCAATACGTCGACAAGAACAAGATTAGCGGTTTTGCTATTTTCACGTAATACCTAAGACGATTAAATATTCAATCTATCAAGTGCGAGCGTGCAAACAAATAGTCACATCATACCTTCACCTCGGTTACCGAGCTACGCTTCCGCGTACCACGCGTCACCGTTCACTTTCACTGCGACGAGACGTGGGGGTACTGCCTCGCCACTCCGATACCAACGACCACCAGGATTACTTTACTAAAATAGCACTTAATAGCGAACGAGTAAAGCGCAATATTCAAAGCTCTTCCATGTCTATGATTTTTAAAATTCAGATTGATAATAATTATATAGTTTGAATCGTAGGAATAGTGGCATAAAGTTGAATTTTGATCGGTGACAGCCTAAAAACGGCCGTCAAGGCCGCACGTAGTGAATTCGTAGTTTACTTTCTATAGCGGTCAGTGGTCACAGCTTTTGGCGTTTGGGATTATGGTTTTTAAAACTTCTCAAGGTCAATCGTCTTATGTTGTGATGCTACGTCGAAATTGAAAGTGAGAGCAACGGTCTCTATCTTGAAGCTGGAGGATTATATATGAAAATTTGTCAACATTTAGTACTATTGCTGATATGCTAAGTGTTTTTCAGCTTTATATCCTTATGATGCCTTTCTTCGGGTACATTTTTTTAACATCTTGGCACTTCGGTTATTTACTTAAAGCAGTGTAATATTCGGTCCGCGCAAGCATTTCTGATTTATTTTGGTTCATCTCAGTCTTCGTCGGAATTTATTTGCTTCTGTCAAGAATTTTGTCATATTTTTTATGAGCGAGGCTAAAATCATAAATTTGTTTATTTAATATTAATACTTAATTATAATAAATCATTGTTTTGGTTGAAATTCCGGAAGTGAAATCCTTTGTAAACTCATTCATATACAAATATTAAAGTACAATAAATTTTTGCTATACGACAAAATAAATAATCAATCAACGAAGAATCAGTCATCAGTTTTGAGGAAGTGGTGCAAGCTGACCATGTAAGTGTAGGAATTGATGATTTAAACGAAATGTTTATAAATGATGGTATCATTGAAAAACGGGTCGTTTTAGAGTCGCCGGTCGCGCACGGTTTGCATATTTTGTATACTTTCTCTTGGCACTTGCGCTCTCAAACGTGATACAAGAAACCTCCTGGAGTTTAACAACGTTGAAGCTATTATTACTAACATCTATAACGACAATCGCCTGTTGAACGATGCGACTGTTGTTGATGATGTTGTTATTGTATGCAATAGAAAATTGGTGAACATTGTAAAGCTAGGTTTAGGTACTAGCGTTCAACGGAATGTTTATTCGTCTTTGACTTTGAAACGTCTATAAACTACGGCCTTGGGAAGGGACTGCGTGCACGGAAATGTTTTTAACGTATGATTACGTGTGATAAACAAACATTATCTTTACTGGAAACTTTTCGTATTCGTCTAATTAATGCGGCGTAGATTCATAGATACTAAAGGTATATTACGTAGTGTAATGCTATGTACTACCAATAGGTGTCAGTTCGATAATATGATTGTTCACTACCGCGACGAATTATATATAGTAAATGTACACCGTTGTTACATGTGCGGAGATTTAGGCTGATAGTTTGACGTTGCATCAAATACTAAACACTTATTACAAAAACTGTCATTTGATGTTATATTGCAAGGAAATCTAGGTTATGTTCGAAACAAATGTTCATTATGTCATGCTTTTTAAGAAGTCTGTTTAAACATAATAGTGTGGTTCACGTAGAAAAACTGGAGATAATTCGAAATGAGTATTATGAGTTTGTAGATGTAGTAGTTGCTCAGTCTAAACTCGAAGCCCACGGTACAATTGCGTTTACGCGTCGACCTTCACATTTGGTTAATGTTGACGGAGCGCCGCCGAGTCAACATACCAGTTTGAAATCTGGTTATACTCATGTAGCCAAAGCTGAAACTGTTCTTATTAGTACCTATCTACTTCTTATTAAGAATTACACGGCTTGTGATGACGTTTTTTAATTATTTCGTCGCATTTATGCTATATTAACTTTCGCTTTGATTGATTTATGTTCTTATAATTTTTGCCAATTTTGTGGATGGATTTGAAAAGATTTCTAACGTGACTGTTTTTATTTATCTTGAATAAATTATAACAAAAAGTTGTGTCCACAGAAGAAGATTAACGATCGATTGCGCAACTACAAACGTGGAAAGTGCTTTTCCGCCGTTTCGTTTTCCTCGGACTAGTTTTTATCGCGTATTTTCCTATTGGCGCGGTAATCGACGTTGCATTAATGTGACGTTAGATGGCCTGTGGCTTGCATTAATGCACAACTAGCATAACTGAGATGTTTCATTGGCGGTCGATCACACTTCGAAAGTCGATATGCTAAGATCATGAAGATTAGACATTATACTAGATGTGCCAGCATTTTCAACTGCGAGTAGGTACAAATACTTTTTTGTAGGCTGTGAAGAACAACTTTATTACAAATAAAGGAAAATGCAAAAATTTTGGAATATAACGGTTTTATAATTTTCCTAAATATTATCGAGGACTAAAACTGTTCTCACTTCCAATGTAAGTGCCATCAAAATAAATGTAGTCATCACAAAAATGTTTATCCTGGCTGGGAATCAAATTCACGGCGTCCGGGTTAGCAGTCAGGGTCTCTAACCTAGCGCTTAGACCCTGGTTTAACAGGCCTAGTGGCCTGGCAAATTAATAGCCATGCTGTTCAAATGTGGTTTGGCAGATTTGTACAGTACCTACTCGTTTATAATTTATTACGTTGTTTCGAAAAACAACGGAACACATGTTATAGTAACATTGGCTTAAATTTGTTCAATCGCGGGATACACTTCGGCGCTGAGAAGCTACAAGCTGCGGTGACAATTTGATTAGAGCTCTCAATCCTACAAGTAGAGTATCACTATTAAGTCTTCTCTGTTTCAAATGCACTAGGGGGGAATGAGAGGACATGCAAGTCTGGGTCCAATCGGCTTCATCCTCATCCGCCAGCCGTAACATCAGTACCTATACAAATATGTGCACAAGCTATTTCTACCGCGAACGTAAAAGGAATCGAACCCAAGACGGGGCCACAGACTCGGGGACATTGTATTACATTAGATTTCATGATCGTTGCGTTCACCTTGTAAAGTGACCTTCGAGCGTTGCATTATGAAACTGGCGCCTTTTTTCCTTACGTTCGATACGATGTCGTGTCGTAATCGTTACGTACCTCGACCAATGGTACGAAACGCAGTGTTGTAGAATATTCTATACAGTCCAAAGGAAAATAAGACGAATTAAGAGCTGAATAAAGTCCAGTGTTCGTTGCAGTGCGCCGTTGCGGAAATGAATCTTAGATATAAACTTAATAGAGGTCGTTTTTATTTATAATTAATTTTCCGTTATTCCGCGCAGAAATGTACGCTTTTCATAATGACGCGGATATAGAGAAACAAACAGCTTTGTAATAGTTAACTATGAACTGAGATGTGTTACGTTTTCAAATTAATTTGTGATGTTTTTTTATCAATTGTTTGGGAAATAAATTGTTTAAATAATAATTTCGCTTCATCCATTTTTTACGATATCGTATTAGCAATGGTGGTAGGGAGTACGCAGTAGTATACTATAGTAATATATATTTTGACAGTTTCATATTTGATCCTTAAATGAGCGTCTTTCTTACTTTATCAAATCAAAAACAAAACCATTAGATTTTTCTTAACCGGCCAATTAAATCCAGGAAAGGTTGAGTCAAAGCTCGTAGATTCAAATTCAATACGGAACATATTATCTGTTTTAAGTATTTATTTACCTTTTATATGTATAGGTCACCATAGACGACATCTTTCTAAATTGAAATCAGCTTAAGATTATCATTAACATTGATCTGTTACTAAGTACCTACAGACAATATAACATACCAGCAGCCACGCTATTTCCCATAGGGATTCGCAGACGCTAAGAAATTCCACCGGCTACGGTCCCGATAGACTTGTTTAGCCCCTTCTACTTTCATCAAAGTAGCTTTCTGGAGTACACTTCTCGCGCACATGAGATGCCTCACGAACGATAAACTAAGTACTTTGCGACATACAAATAATGGTATTGCATAACATATGTTTGGTACCAACACGGGAATCACGCCCAACGCCCTTTACCTTGCCGCCGCCGCCGAGCCAAGTCTCGGCCGCTTCTATTATTTCTCGGGCTATTTATACACGATAGTCTCAAGGGATATTAAATTTATGTTCCGACTATCGTCTGCATGTCAATTCGTTGATTGTCGATCGCAGTGCAACCCGTTAGTAACGGACGCAAAACAAAAAAAATCTGATCGAAAAAAGATATAGATGTACGAATGTTCTCACAAATTTTGGAACAATACAGAAAATTGGAGTATTTTTACTGAACTATATCTGTACCGGCTGTTTTATTGAAACAAGTTTGATATTAGACCTACGAGTAGTACAATTTTAACTGACAGATTTACATTTTGTATACCCCTACAAGGGCTACGCATATTTCTAACCTAAATGTAGCCGTAAATAACTTTACATTTAATTTAGCACATAACATGAAATATCAATCACTATGCGAATTATACAAAAATATTCCGATCAGATACATAAAATGTCGAGCATTCGTTGTCATCAATCATGCCTGCTGGTCCAGTTTCAGTGACGTGACGGCTAAGCCCAAGGTCGTCGGTTCGATTCCAACACCGAGACAAATATTTATGTGATGAGCAGGAGTGGACTGCCTGCGTGTAAAATATGAAAAGTATGAACGTACTCGTATTTTATGAACTGCCCTTGTTAATTTATTTAACAAGTCACCAACATTCCTGACACTAATAGGTTTGTTGTTATTATTGCCACCGTCGAAATAAGTACTGTGACCCTGCACTTTACATCACACTATAATACGTAACATCACGCCTGTAATCCTCTAAGGGGTAGGCAGAGGAGTGTAGTACACCCCCACATTTCACCAGTTTCGTTTAAGTCCCACAATGGAATAGGTGGTGAGCCTATTGCCATGCACCTGGCACACTTCCAGACTCCGGATCACTACTAGAAATTCTAAATTAGAAAAATCCAACAGTACCCAGCCCTGGATTTGAACCCAGGACACACACACACACTATATAATAATGAATATATCAATTGTCTACTTTGGGATGCGATGGCCGCGTGAATTATACCAAGATAGTATTATTGCTTGTAGCGAAGCATAGTATTTGATATCGTCAAGTTGCATCCATCCCTTGCTATCTGCTGATCGACGGTGACCTCTACGCGCAATGATAACTTCTAAAAGACCTCTAACGGTTCCAGTCGGCTGACAGAATTGGTCCGTTTACTTCCGCGTACAAAAATAATATGCCTCATGGCGGCAACGCCAATATAAATACCAACAGTATACGCCAATTTGTTATTTTTGTATATTTTAGTGCGCGTTATATTCCTTCAATACCTTCAAGGCACCCAAAGTTTTAACAAGTCCTCGGATGCTGCGATACAATGTTTTAAACTCAGCCTGTATTATGATCAGAGCCTGCTTTTTTGGTAATCGACAAATTTGACGTAATAGTGAAAAAGACCTCAATGAGCTCTCGTTGCTCAGGCGCTGGTAAATGAAATTATGTCATTACGTCTAATAATGAATTCAGGTGCTTTATGCCCCTGTGAATAAGAATCACTCAAATAATGCCGACACGACTATACAAAAATTACATGAATTGAAATATGAATTGTACTCCCTGGTCGTGAAGTTGATTATTTAGACAATTTTATCATATGCTTTTGCAAACACGCTATTTCGAAAATACACGTATGTAAGCCGTTCATAATTTGGCATAAAAGTGTTGAAATACAAATGATCTAACCAATTAGACGATATATAACTAGCATATGTAGTTTTATTTATTTTTTCATCAACCTTAAGCTTAACAGCGCGAAGCTAAAGGAACCCCTGCTTGGCGCATGACGCGTTCCACCTTTAATATGAGATGCCATAAAATATTTGACGCGACGTGCAAATAAAAAACGATACGCTCGTTAAAAACGTGCACAGGTGGAGAGTGCACAACATGCATTACTGCACATTGCAGGTGTACGCGTCATGTGGCGCCTGCGCCATGGGAATATACCGAACAATGCGCTCGCCTGTGCATCCGACGATGCGGCCAACGCATGACGCATTCTTTAACGAGAAATGCTTTAGTTATGTATTTATTGTAACATTGAAGAGCTTGATCACGGCGAAGCGAAGACCAGGCTTTACTCTTTACTTTCAGCTTTTCTTCATCAAAGTCGTGTTAGCGCAAAATGCAAATCGACGATCCCATTCCAAGCAATTCTTTAAAGAACTTGTGCTGTCATAGACAATAAAATAAATGTTGCTAACACAACAATTGTGTTTATTGTCTATTAGTAAAGCAATTGTCAGACGTCTATCCATCCTCAGTTTAAAGTTCCGTATAGGATGCAGCGACCAGGATTCCGACGGTACCGCCTCGAGTTCTCGACGAGTGTCGATGTGAAATGACGTCCATACATGACGGCCGACAGGAAAGCCAAAGGTCGGCAATGAGACAAGTTCAGTGGAATTTGTTACGAAACACGACAAACCGTTTATAACACGAACATACGCAGATTCCGATCTCACTTGTATAGCGGCGTCCACGAGGGGACCAGCAGGCGGAAGTAGGCAGCGGCAATTTTACAATCACGGCGTTAACTGGCGATGAGTGGTGGCGGGACGCGGCCAATTGTAACTGCATTCAGGTGTTGCACACGTGGGCAGCGTGAGATCGACACTATCGTAGCCGCGAAGGTTATATACATGGTGATCCATATCTGATATTCAATACAAATATCATTTATACACGTTGACAAATTATCACATTGAAAATATAATTTCATCCTAAACTAGACAACTGATAAAATGCATATATATATAGATAATTTTGCACCCAAACAGAACCAACAGTCTTAATCAACACACAAATATTTGTCGTGGCTGGGTATTTAATCCGCTGCCACCGTCAAGGCTATTAGCTGAGCACTGGACCACTAGATCAGTTAAATCGTTAGTTGTTCGGTTTAAAAGTGTCCGTTGAAGATGTTCCGCATTCTAACGGGAGCTTTGGCAGAGATCGCAGTTTCAACCGCCGGCGACCTCGCCCATGAGAGAAACACATGCGGTCCACGTAGCCCGCGTTGGGGCAGGTTCACATGGGTGCGATCTCGCAGATGACGCGTTCGCGGCGCTCGGACGCTACGAGCTCGCCCGACCTTGCCGGAACAACTTTCAACCCGGAACACACTGTTTTAGGGTTTATTTACAACGGCCGTTGGGTTTAACGCTGTGCCCTGTTTTGGACCTTGCAGCGATGTTTTGTCGAGACGTTGAAAGCAGCAAATGTAATAATAATCTGTCATCTGCGCACGTTTCGAAGTACCGTCGTTTTAATGAAATATTCACATGCAAAGTGCATTCGAATATTAAGCATGTTGTTCCTCAGAGAGAAATCATTTCGAGAAGGATTGTAACTGTAAAAATCATGGTCAGGGTATTGGAAGTTTGAACTTTGACAAGTTTTAAAACAAATGAAAATCGTCGTTAAGAAAAGTTAGAGCAGTTACATGACCGCTACGTTTACGAATGACAAACGCGTTCCAACTCGAAGCCTCGGGAAAAAGCCGTGTTTCAGTTAATGTAAATATCTACATTTTAAAGTTTTATCTCAAGGTCCAACGAGAAACGCAAATAAAAACCTTTATATTCCATATAAAACACGCTACCAAGGTCCGTTTACAAGGTGCATTATATAGGAGTTATGTTTATCTCGTACATGGAAAAATACCTACACGCGAAAGGTGAACACATATGTATAATTGAAGTCAAAACTAACCGCTCGCACGTGCAACGTATACTGATCTGCCTCAACGTAACAGTTTCGGTACAACAAACAAACAACATGCGCGTGTAGAGGTATATTTGTTTAGTTTTATCATTGTTAGTGGAAAAATATGCTATATATACACGATGGGCGGACCTTGAATGGGCACTTACGAATTGAGCCGGCCCGCGCCGAGGTCGCGCCGTCTTCCGTCATCGTGATAAACACGGCTCGCGCGCACGCCCGTGTGCGTTTGTGTGTGAACATGCGCGTTTGCGTGTGTGTGTGAGCTATTTCAAGTGACATTTGGATGATCGGAAAATCCCTGAATTCCCATACAAAACGTAATGTAAATTCACCTAATTGTGGTGTAAGGCGTCCCAAATAAACAATGCACTTTTTCTACTGTGAAGCAATAGATATTAAAAAAATGTGTTCCAATCTGAAGGCTGTCGTTACCGGTCCACGCGCGTAATGGAACCGGAAATCTTAGCTACCGGGAGTAGCAACGCGGCTCTTACCAATTAGGACAGATAGTAATTGATACTTAGTGCATTCATACTGACAAATACTAACTGGACTAATGCTACTAGCAGTCTTGTTAGTACCGACCTATTAAGAATTATTATTAATAATTGAACTTTTAACACTAACCTTTCTATTCCTGTACGAAATACTTTGTCCGTGTCGTACCACGATTAATCGACAAATAGGTATTTATTTACTTTGCCTTTGAAAAGTGCCACGATGCACGTGAAACAGAGAAGGTACTCACCGGGTAAAAATCTCATCGAGTACAAAAAATACGTAGGCGTCTGATAAATAGGAAGAGTTCCGTTTGAACACATTTGGTGGCCAGTCCGACGCCGACACCGCGCTCCTTCCTGCAACAACAACAACAACAATTATGATAATTATATCTCCAGACTATTCATACAAAGAAATCTGCATCGGCAGAGCTTATACAACTGTAATCAGAAATGAAAAACATATGTTGAAGTTATTTCTAAATACAAGTTTATATCGATCAAGTTTACCTACACAAAGACAGTAAATACTCATCACATAAATGTTTATATTATATGGGAATCGATCCCACAAGCCTCGGCTCCGGCTCAGCAATTAGTGTCGCTAAACGCCGTACCGTTGGGCCGGAGAAAACAATGAGAGATACAATTAGTCATCGCGATTAAGGGATTGCAGTGCAACTGTCACGTGTACACCGCATACAAGGAGCCGTTGTAATCGTTCTCAACGATGGCGCAATCGCAATCTATTATCGATCTTATGCCCACAACAATAAACATCACTCGACGCGTCCTCGTGAAATGAAAGTGAAGTGCTTCGTACGCGGACCGGTCAGGCGAGTGGGCCCTTTTAGTACGAGGTCCTCAACATCAATTAACCGCTTCTTACTAACGTGGTCGCCTTCTGATTTATTGTTTCGCTCGCTGTGTGGTCTTGTCGAGCTTTATTACGAGTTCGTTACATACTTCACGCTAAACGTATTCCTTTCGAACTGCAATATGGATCTAATAATGGAATAAAGCAGTGCAGCGAGCCCCAGGGCCTTAAATACGGCAGAATCTATGCGAACCAGTCAAGCGAAGCAATAATAATTAATATAATTCTCACACTGTCAGGTCAGGGTTTAAGGATTTTTTCACCGGTCTACTGTTTCAACGAAAGTAAGAGCTACTTCTTTCAAAGTCGTCAAACATTCTAGTCTAGTGTCGATAATGGGACTCCATACTTAGATCTAACTGAAGGCTCACTTTTGAACTGTCGAGGTCAAGATTACGAGAGAGAAAATACGTAATTATACATTTTCAATGACCGTGTGTTGCAAGTATAATACGAGTACATATTTTTTAATTTCCAGCATCTTATATACGATATGAACTTGATTATTACGTACGTATCCTCAATTCTGAGAAGTTGGGCGCCTCGCGTGTCCCCAACGTGTGTTTATTGGTGATCAGTCGCAACACAAAACGATTTTAACACTTTAAGCACAAATCATCGTAAACTCAATCGCTTTTTACATACATTTGCTTCGGAATACTTGCATACGTGTCGGTAACACTTATTAGGTTCAAAAACTGTTTTTTACACATGTAATTAGCACAAAAATGATGGAAATAAGTTTTACTTTAAAGTCAATTTCAATAGAATTCAAACGTAATGTTTAGAAATTTTGTATATTGAAAACTAAACATTTGCACGCTTTGAAACGAAAGATACTAGCGATAGTTAGCAATACATGGATGATCAATCAATGAACATAGGAGTATTGTCACTTGACGCACTGATAATAAATGTGGATAGCGGCGATTATCGTGTACAGGCGATCCGCTTCGGTCGCGAGGTGGTCCTAACCGGATGGTTCTGGAGCTATCTGCAACGACACGTGGTGCATGGAGAGTGCACTCGTGTGGGCAGGCGGCGAGCTGATAACTCAAACGGTTCTTCAATTCGACACGACTATTTCCTGATTCATAAGAGTCGGGAGATTTTGCCGTAGCAAAAAACCCGATATAAAACTTTTTTTTTTTTCTAATACCGTAAATCTGTTTGTACGAATTCGCTTCTGGACGACTTGTTTGGAAAGTCTTGAAAGCACCTTATCACTGTTTATACATCTACTGTATGTAATTCATAGTCAAAATGCAAAATGTAGCTCAACTCCGCTCTTTATCTAAGAGATCGTTATCATGCCTGCGTTCGTGCGATTAGCCATTAGCAGTATTCTCAAACAGTAAAGATATTCAGATGTTCTCCGAAATTCCGCACTGCGATAACGTGGTTGAATATACTGTTTTCTACGGTTTCAGGAAAAACCCGTGTCCCGGCAATAGGATACGTTAAAGGGTTGCAGCCACTTTATTTCATTTCCCTATCTGTTCAATTTACCCGTTTCGCATTCTTTGTTATGTCAATATGCTTCTTTTTCCTTATGTACGTACAAATATAATTACAAAATAATATACATAATATATGTACATGCAGATAGGTTATACTTATTCTCAAACATCCCTATTGATATATGACATCACTGGATCAAACGAGTGAATAAACAAGGAACAGTCGTTGTACAGCCGTAAGGGGATGTATCGAAATGGAGATAAGAGTTGTTTTGCTCCAGGTGGTAACCCGTAACGAGTCGGGTGTGCGCGGGGACCTGCACGCGAACGTCGTGGCCTTCGACAAGCAATGGAACCTCGTACTTACCGATGTACTGGAGGTATGGAAGCGAAAACACGTGAAAAAGAGGAAGGTTCCTCCGGCGCTCGGTATGATATTACGTGAATTATATTCAAAAATACACATACATATACCATTTTCACCAGCAATATAAACAGAAGATTTTCACTTATTTAATTAAAGTCAATCCACTAATGGACGTTGGCATCTCTCAAGGTGCTTCACTGAGCCCGCTCTTCCGCCCTTATCAAGAAACTGGGCAAATTTAACTTTGTGACTTATTTAAATATATATGGTGCAATATAAGCTTACACCAAAACTGCCTACACCTACGGGACGTTCGCGTGGCTATATTTATGTATGTATATTACGAAATGTTAATTCGGGTTCATAAATTTCTGATACAAAGTAAGCAAAGCGCCTGCACTTAACGAGGACACGTTTACAACATCTGTCTCTTTACGTTACGAGAACATTTTTCTTTCTCCTGTTTTTTTCCTCTGCGCTTTTATTTCGATACAAAGAAATGTGGCCGTGTTTTGTGTAAATAGGAAAATTGAATTTCCCTGTACGCTGTCATCTCGCGCCCCCACATCGCTCTGTTCAATACAAACAAAGAAAGATTGTTTTCACGAAGGCGATGCATCCATAAATAATTGGCTCATTTTTTGTCATATAGTTTAGTCGGCTGACTTTATTTCGCTTTCCGAATATTTAGCTGTATTAAATGTTGGTTGTTGTTTCATTGTTACATATTATACAATTAATGGTTTTTTAACTGACAAATCTATTTGACCACGATGTTTGACATTTTTAAATTTGTAATTTTGCATTTATTTCATTAATTTGATATAAGAACATTGTACTTTAATAATAATTTAGTTCCAAATCATAGTTAAATATACAGGTTTATAGACGACATCCCTTAATTAGATGTTTTGCGCGCCTGTCTAGGCAGGATTTACTGGCTAAGTTTTATTTTGTAAGATCTGATTTTATGTACCTAAATCCGAACAAATAAAGCATTTTGTATTTTGTTATTTCGTGTAGCTCCGATGGGTTTCACGTTAGAATATAACCATAGAATCGACATTCACAAACATACATACATATATACTATGCCATTAGTTATACAATCACCCTTTGTTACTTTTATGCTATTAAGGTGTACAATGAAGAAAAAAGATATAAATATGCATATTTGTGATGTCTATATCCTATAGCGGTAAGCAGAGATCATTAGCACTTTACCGTCAACAAAACGATACAATATTTTTTTCAGGTGAGCTTTAATCGGTAACTCAAAATCGGCATTTGATACGGATTTTATTTATTAACATTAAATATTGAATAAATATCCAATTCCACAATTTTATACCCACGTGCACTTCTATGAGAGAAAGATGTGATATGAAAAATACACGATGGCCGAATTTGAAAATAGTTTTATAAGTCGAGTGTAAATGGTAGAGTTGGAATAGGTAGTACCTCGGCGTACGTGCTTCAATCAAATCGGAGACGTACTAAAGGATGGCCAGGTCAAGAGTATTTCTTAAGGACGAGCCCGTATAATGATTTGATGAAAGTAGCGGAGAGTGAAGACGTAGGAGCGTAGCTGGTGGAAATCCCTTGTCTCTGCCTACCCTAGGCGTAGCTGTGTGTGGATGTGTGTACTTCAACAACTTGTCCTGCAGGTACACCCGTTCCAAAAGGCTCAGCGGCGAATATATCGCCGGTGCCGATGATCACGGAGACGTCTCTGGGCGGCGGGGTATGGGAGTGCACGAGACACATGGCTCAGATCTTGGTGCGAGGGGAACACGTTGTACTGATCAATATCGTGGAGCAGTAACCTTGCCCTGTATCTACCTCGTTAACGACCTGGCGTGATAGTATAGTAATAATAATCATTCATAACCCTGCTCTTACACTATACGATGAAATTCGTGAAACTAATTTGGCAACGCCAATATTGCTCGTAATTGTGAAATTTTATTCTCTATTTTCTCATTTAAAACATTTACTATTTGTTATTCTTTTCACGTGAGTTTATTGTATCAACATGTTGACGGGATTTTGTCGTATTTATTGTAAATATATGTCATAGAAAGTAATTAAAAAATATTTGGTCTTTTTTTGGAGGATTTGTCTTCTAAGGTATATATCTACATCACTCAAAGAATGTGCAGCTGACAAAGCATTATGCTTTAATAGCTAACCCAGTATTTAAAGTAGTTTTATTATATTACGATATTAGTTATATGAAATATATATTATTAATATTAAGAGTATATTTAATAACATCAAACTTAATGTTTACTACCTTAAACAGTCTTAACGATTCTCAATTAAAAATGTTACTTAGCAGAGAATAGAAAAAAAAATTAAAAAGAAATAAAAGTGAAACCTTTTTTGAGATAATTACGAATGAAAGTTTACGAGAGTTGAGATTTCGCTATGATTTTGTTTAGAAGTTAGAACTAATATATGTACGAGTGTATCTAAGGGTCACTAAGGGGATGTGACGCCGGTGAGTCTAAAGACTGCCTCTAGTCAACTTCGAATCACAGTTTAATTATATGTACATTATATGGACTCGCCTCTTGCTCCAGCGGTTAGAGGCCCTGACTGCTAAATTGGAGGTCCTAGCTTCGATTCCTAATCACGGCAAATATTTGTGCGATAAGCAAATTTGTCTTTTCTGTGTCTAGGCGTAGTAAAACTATCTGTATAAATAAATAGTATTTATTCATGTATGTTTATTTGCCGATTGATCATCACAATACAATTGTTTAAAGGCTTTATTTAGAATCAGAGAGCCAGCCACCACACGGGAACTGGATTCCCCTAGTTAATTTCGTAATATTACTTTTTGATTAGTTGTAAATTATGTTATAACAATGTTAAAATGAAAACATCGGTTTCAACAGAAACAATGCATAATATGCATCTTTTGTTCTTTATAAAAATACATTTGTATTCTTTATGAAATAAAATGTATTTTAATATTTATTGTTTCTTTTTTATGTAACATACATACATACATACATACACACATACATACATACATATATACATACATACATACATACATACATACATACATACATACATACATATATACATACATACACACATACATACACACATACATACATACATACATACATACATACATA
>DWDX01001190.1:0-20026 GCA_018245675.1 Agara michaeli | reverse complement strand
GCCACAAAAGCCCGGGTGAAGCTGTAGAGGCCACTAAGGTCAACAGCAAAACGTCAATTAGGAAAAAAAAAAAAAAAGAAGAAAGGTATATGTAAGTTTGACCTTTTGGCTAAGATCAAAGTGTAGTGTAGTAAGTTATAAAACAAATTAAGTTATATTGGAAATAAGTGTAATGTTTTAATAAATAAAGTTTGTAAATGTAATTATAATAATTACTACAATAATTAAATTGTAATCGTTTAAAATAAGATACTATAATAATAACATTATAATCATTTATAATAAGACACTGTTTTGACATATTCTGACGTTTGTTTTTTGACAATTGCCGTTATGGTAGTCACTTGTCAGCAGCCTAAGTAGAAAAACAGCGTGTGCCTTGGTATTTGCCCTGTAGCTGCTAGGCCAGGAAGGTGTAGACAACCAAGGTAAGATCATAGCCATATTATTCTTTTGTATTTTGGTGGTTTATGTTAATATGGTTTAGTTGTTCTAGAATGATTTTATGCTTCAAAATGATGATTAATAACTTGATTATTATAAAAATATTTTACAAACGTTCTAATAAGTAGTGGTGATTAAATAAAAGTGGAAATTGCTAAATGAAATATTGTTATATCTTATTTTGTTGTTGTTATGAGTGGTATTTCTTGAGTGCTATTTACTTTGTTGCTAACAACGAAATAAATTATAAATGAAATAAGAACATTATTAAATTGTGTTTTATTGTTAATTATTACAAATATCATATAGTATAGTTGATAAATTTTAAGTATGCGATATAATAATTGAGGCTTTACATAGAGATACGCTATTGATGTGTGTGTCTACAGCATTCTGTAAACAAAGTTTGCGAATAAACAGACCTTTCAATACGATGCTTAATTTTAAACAAATCTAAGTGATAAGTAGTTCTCGAGTTCGCGAAACTTTGAATTAGTGATTTTCCCGTGTCAAAACCACGACCCATTCATCTAATTCCGTTAGAATAAATACATACGTAACGTATGTAGGTATATGACCGCTAAACCGTACTATGATACCTGTAGTAGGTATCTACGTTACTAATGTGCGCGTTCCTAATAAACTATGCAATTGCCTACCACCTACCTACATATTCCAATTATAATTGCTTACCGTATCTGAACTGTATATTTATTGCCAAACTAAATCATATAAATTGAGATAATATCGGATAGGAATTGTATAATATCGATCCAGTTATAGCTATACCTCTAATGTTTATTTTAAACTTACAACTTACCTAAGTTGACTTTGTACCTCCCATATCTGTCGATTGGTACAGCCAATACTCGCAAGCCGCAAAAAATGTGATACATTGCAGAGTTGTTTTAATGAAAATGAAAAATTAATTGTCTCGTTAAAAAATGCATAATGAATAAATCTTAAATAGTGACAACACTTATTATTAAATAATGATGTACTCGTATGTTACTTAATCAATGACCACTGACATTTGACAATCAAAGATGTGAATGGCGGGAAAATGTTTAATGACATTTTTTTTTTTTGAACAAGATTACTGTCAATTATTGTGCACTGTGACAGCCAGCATGCCTATGAAATACAAACTACACTAATAAAGTCGTACCCAATGAATTACACGGGTTTCAGGTAAAATTTGATATTCAAACCGGTACTAGTTTTGCGACACGACAAACGTAGAATACTTAGACGAAACCAAAAATTCATCTCAACCAAAAATTCTCAAAAATCATTTTTATGCTATAGAAGTGGGAGTCATGACCTTGCGTGCTCGTATGATTGTGTAGTATCATTTCTGAAGTACGATACAAGTTTTGTCTACGATAAGATACGTATTTGCAAGTGTTTTGCCATCCCTAAAGACCTACTAGACACTTTGTAGTATCTTATACACTTCCTACCGTACCTTTCGAACCGGAACTACGTTAAGATTGCAACGTAATCGCAGAAACTATGTTGCAGGGATATTTGTATTCAAACCATACATCGAATATACATTACTTATTTATTTTACTCGTATTTTTACGTATATATAAGATTCATTGTCCGCGTTCGTACATCACACAAACGCCAATTAAATGATCTTAAAGAAATTTCATGTAGGTAGTGAACTTATGGAGGTCAAAAAGCCAAAATAAAACATAGAATAAATAAATGACGTCCGGAACGCGAGCAAAGACGCAGATGCCAACTAGTCTGCTATATCTAAATATATATAACTCAAAGGTGACTGACTGACTGACATAGTGATCTATCAACGCACAGCCCAAACCACTATACGGATCGGGCTGAAATTTGGCATGCAGGTAGATGTTATAACGTAGGCATTCGCTATGAAAGGATTTCGATCAATTCTACCCCCAACGGGATAAAATAGGGGATGAAAGTTCTTAACGCGAGCGAAGCCGCGGGCGAAAGCACGATACAGATCAATACTGAGGTGTCTGAATAGTTCAGTCAAGTTCTTTAGTGTTTGCTATTCGCAGTCCTTTCTTAAGGCAACTTGATTGATATATCTGTATTAGGTTAATGCGAGTAATTAAAAACTCTTCTGTGGCTTGCTAAGGTCGACTTGTTACGATAATTAGAGGTCACACGTTGCGTTACAAGCTACCACAACATTAATATCTAGACAATTGACGTTTGTACAAATTACTAATATTTATACCGACGAAACAAAATTAGCTACGAAACTTGTTGACTCAATGACAACGCCAACAAAGCAAACTGTAGGCTGCGTAAAAATAGGAAAAAAACCAAAAAAAACCAAGGAAAAAGTGAATAAATGTAATTGGTAACACTGTTTGTAAACAGATAATTAAATAATGAAACGCAAACAGGTCTGGCCGATAAGAAAGGATTTATAAATATCATTTACTTAGTGTTTATACGCTGATATGATAACCCCGTTTGTAAAGTTGACATAAATCTTAAATTAAACACAAATATATCAAAAAGAGAGCCCTGTTGTTTCCAATAGCACTTTATTGTGTAAAACAACATTGTGACAGTAATATAGGAAAAAGGATTAAGATGGAGAGAGAGAGATAAATAGGAATAGAAAGAGAAAGAGAGAGGAAGAAATGTATTGAATCACTAAGCAATGATACATAAATTATTCACAATTGATTTAAAGATAACTACTCAACTGTGGCGTAATTAATGTGGTATACAATAAAAAAACATTGATTTAAGGAGCGTTGCAGAAAGCTGTCTAAAACAGTTTTACGCTTTTAGTTGCTAATTATCATGTACCCCAATGTAATCGCCTTCAACTCGAGACGCTATAATGACTGATGATAAATCAATTGTTCACTGTTAATCTTTAGCTGCCTTACGTAAATGATCTTGACTGGGCATTTTGTGATTTACGATCTGAAACATGAGTAGTACGCCGTGACAGCGAACGCCATGACGCTGTCTAAATCTTTAAGATGTTATAAGTATGTAGAAATAAATATCAAAAAAAATATCGGAGCTACAAATAATTATGGCAATATTTTTTATTGGATATCTGGCCAAAACCTGAGAGCTCGTTTAAGTGAAAAAAAACGAATAGTAATTATTTGTGAAAAGCCGTTCGTATTTTTATTTTGGGAAAAAAAATATTCGAGGGCTGCTGTGTGTTTAACTGCGGTATTACATACATAACTGGCAATATCTGGTTATTTCACACGTCTGTTTAATATGTTGGTGTGCATGTCATGGTTTTCGCACGCCGGAACCAAACAGCCGAGCTCGCTAACGATAGCCAGTGTCACACGTCACAAACACAAGCCCACATCGCACAATACTAAAGGACAGCAATTATCCATAATGAGATATAAATAATGCAGGGCGGGCATAGACAAGTTTTTCCGGAAGTTCTGGTTTGCGCGCGAATGTTTTACCACAGATTATTTATATTGCTATAACGTTTAACTTTATTTCCGTACAGCCAGTATTCTAACAGTAATGTAGTTTTAAATTCGTATTATACATTTTATTTCCTAAATAATACAAAATATAATGTATTCGATATGAAACTATTACGATTGCTTACTGGCCTTTTCTATTCTGTTGCTGGGTAAAGGCAAGTCTCTCAACCCTCGCAATTGCTAGAAGTAATTCGACCATACTATAGTGTGAATACAGAGACGAATAGTGCTCATAGATACAAGAAAATAATAGTACATTTTAGACTAGATTGCTATTATATTAGTTTATCTGTTATAAAGGAACCCGTAGACAGATGTTTTGTAAAAAAGGTTCAATCGTATTATATCAGCTCTACTAGGGAATCTAATTCCGTGAAAGCGGGATTCTGATTTCAAAACAAGACATAATCTTCTCGAAGGACAAATTAGCAGCAGTATTATCCATAGTTCAGCATAAGGAGCAAGCAGTCTAACTCCGATTAGCTCTTCTAATTGAAATGGAAGTGTATAGTATTTCACCAGTATAAATCAATGAAATCGATCGTATTCAAAATATATAAATCAAAATCAAATACATTGAATACTGTGTCATTTTCATCAATCATTTTCAATTATTGCATCCCAGCAGTATAGATTGCAATAGTGTAAAAAGTGACGTAAGTATATACAATATTACAGTACTGAGCCGTGGGAACAACGTGTTAGTGTTTTTAATAACTCTGCAATCCCGCGGGATTAAATACCTCAGATGCGCAGTCTTGCGGTATTGAAGTACCAACTCGGGATAGGATTCTACTGACACACGATACCTATTCATTATCTGTTTAGTATCCTCACCTCTGGTGGCGCGAGTTAGTGAATTACATTACGAAATGAGTATCCATTTTTGTGCAATCTTTTACACCGAAAACGATAAGCCACGTGTAAAGTATGCCAATTCAGCGGACGCAATATACTCCGTGCAGAAAATGCACACGGTATTGCATTCACAGACGCCGCGCCGCGCGCCGTCACACTCGCGTGGATATTAACAATACGAGCGAACGGCCGCTTCGATGTAACAGTTTTTTTTTTTAATAAACGATATAACGGTAATGTAGTCTTTTTTATAGGCACCCCGGCGTTTCGCCTCGAGTGTACTGTGATGTTTATTACCTACAATGTTTTGGTATTCCTTGATGTACGTCGACTTGTCCGTACCGTCGCGAAAAAATATGTCGACATTTCAATACTGAAATTATGAGAAAACTTTCAGAAAATATTAATTTGTGCGTTAGGTAAGTGCTCGTTGCCCCGAAGCACTACGTCACAAACGTTATATAATTTTTTTTACATATTTGTAGACTGTTAATTACACGAATTGATTAAAAATATATAGTATTGAGAATCAGTATATATTGTGTATATACGATTATAAAAATAGTCTCAAATTTGTCCAATATAACTTGTAAATTGTTTAAAATGCTCTGTTAATTTATCACATCGATGTTTAGGGGACAATTTCAAAATGGCCGCGAGCCAAAGTTTTTGAAACAGCGCCAAAAATCAATCATCTGCCAGACTAATATAAACGATACTTCATTTCAAACATTTCGCTGGGGTCTTTGATACGTTCATGTATTATGTGTACATGTAATTAGATCACCAAACATGAAATATAAATTATAAGAGAATACTTTTGGGATTCGTGTTGAATTTACTTATAAATAAATATAGGTGAACGGTTAGCGTGATCTAAATCAAGATTGTGATCCGATATAATGGAAACGTGTCAACGAAAACATTGTCTACATTCTATTTCTTATCTTAAAATCACTGGCAAACAAGTCTGGTTTCTTTTTAAAAACAACTTGTCCGCCTAGATTGTAGGCCTATGCCCTAGAACAGACTTGTATACGTGTAGGATTTGTGTGTTACATACAATGGATATAAGTCGACGCCACGTAGCTGTGTTTGTTGGGTTTCGACCAAATATTACTAATTGGATCACCAATAACCGGAATGCTTTGACTGAGTGCTTTCAAACAATTGAACAATGACTCCGACCATTAAACCGTTTCATTCCAGTCACAAGCGGTGTAATTTTCGTATGTATTTAAACTGCCGATTGAATGTTCGTTTAATTACTTGAGTACTAGCTGCAACCTTTACTTCACGTCCTACTGTTGGGATTCTCCTGCAATTGTGGGATACTTGGAGAGTATACCACGCTGTTCCAGTGCAGATTGGTGGAACTTACATCAGTGGGAGTCTCGAACATACGTCGTCTTTTAAAGAATCTCCTAGTTCACATAAAACTAATGTTTATCTGTTTCGTGAAGACGTAAATATTAAACACGACAAATTGTAAACGATGTTCCGTTTCCACTGTTATGCAGCTGATTGTTCAATTTTGGAGGGCATGGCGCACAGACATGGAGCGGGCATACGTGTTCCATAATCCAAGACAGGCCATACACGTCTGAGTCACTCCATCGTCGATAGTAAACGTACTCGGTGGCGACCTTACTCCAAGGAGATCGCCTTAGGTCGTTCATAAATCTTCATAGTTTGTTCTGGCAATGACAAAGCGAATGGGCAAGCTATTTGTCAAATGCACTTTTAATTAAAAACTTGACTTTTAAATGGATTATTGCGAGTAATGTGTTGTAAGGTGCCTATGTACTTTTGCAATGCCTACTAAGTTACATATGTATGAAATAGGTCGAAGCGCTCGTCTGTACCTACTTCTTTGTATACTAAATTAATTAAAACGAAATTTTTCTTTTTTCGCCAACATCAAAAATAAATAAATCGCCATTAAATAAATTAAAACAACGAGTCTAGAATCGAACAGATGTTCATTATGATTTAAGTCATTTCCGGTCACATTTCACCCTACCATTTCAACCCCACGATTCAATTTTAAACAGGAAAATACTATTCAATTACTGCACTCTACAAATTAACCATGGTACGTAAAAACCCAATATTACTGTAACCCAAGTTTTATTGTAAAAATTCATTTTTACATCGTAAGTACTGGCCGAAATGGTTTTAGGGGTACAATCGACTATTTTTGTTACGTTATTTTATACAGAACGATTTAGGGAAATTTTAATGAAGATATCCATTAAAGAACGTCCTCCTTAGCAATAGATCATTGAATATTTTTCAATTAGGTTAGTATAATGGACTATATTCCATCAACCATGTAGATACTATAACAGTATCAATTAAACTAGTGATAAGGACAATCAAACAGGTTGCATATTTACAAAAGATAACACCTTGATAATCAAAATCGAAATGATTGAAATTTAAAAAAAAAATGAGTTTTTTTTTTAATACCCACTTACCAATTACTGAAATAATTTTCAATTTATGTCTTCAGAAAAAGTTTTTTTTCTAACACTTATCACTGTAGTTCAATAAAGTTAACACTTATCAAAACGAGCGGTAAGGGTTAATTTAATGCTTGTTTAACTTCACCGATCACTTTCCGTCCGCCGAATAATGTTTTTGTAGCATTGCAACAATATCGTTTGTAGCGCAACCAGCGTGTAATCGCTACGCGTAAAAATACTAAAATGTGATGGCGCGTAAACAAAAGTGTGTTGTGGCTGACATCGCGGATCGTGGCTCGGTTTGTTTATATCGGGCCCGAGTGTATCGAACGGTGACATGCGCGCGGACCTAGCGCCATCTATGTCGTTGTCTGCGAACCTGTTGCGGAGGTGTTTGTACTAATCTCAAGGTTGCAGTCGTGCCCACACGTCGACTAAGAATTTACCGGCTCACAGTAAGATATAAATAAATAAGAGGGTTCAATTTTTATCTATTAAATGTGTAAATGCTTGGATGTTAACATTTTGAAAGTTTAACTTAGCAATTGAATAAATACAATCCATTTATTGGGCCCCATCTAGCCTAATTTAGCCTGGGCTTACCCCTTAGATAGAGGGAAGACTCGGTCGTAGATTGAAAAGATAAAAACGTATTAATTTTGATTATTATGAACGCTGTAAGACTTTGATATTGAAAAAAAGTCCTTTTTAATTAACATGATATATATTTCAAATTTAGTCACAAAGTTATTTTGGTCAACAATTATAAGTTTGAGTAAAAGGTTTTCTTTTTACAAAATTAACCTAACAAGAAATCGTATCGTTAAAAATCATAGGTTTTGAAGGATATGTTTAAGGAATTCCTTGTCCTTTTGTTCCGGGGCATTTCTCTGAATCTCTGGCGAGTACTGCTCGAGACGCCAATTAGCCGAAGTTTTGCTTTCCCTGTGTGATACTGACTTCAAATGATTCTCCATTTCGATCCACGACGTCACAATAATGTTACAGAAGCCGCAATGAAATGATGCAGAACGAACCTGAAATTAGATGATTCATATGTAATCTATTAAGGAGTAAAATTAAATTTCAATTAAGTGAATGATAAAGGGTGCTATGCATGTCATCACGTAGAAATCATTATGAAAATGTCCATTACATAATATCCATACTGGCAGTGGCCTATGGTAGCTTCTACTAATTCCATAAAAGAAAATAAATAATTGACGAACGAAGTACAAGGAAAGCCACAGTCTTATTTATTTACTACATACAAGGTTGACATCCTACCTCTCTTATGAATTCCGACGAATGAATAACAACAAACGACTCTAATATGATCCTGATATGCTTTTCTTCATTAAGGTGGCTATTGAGATTTTCGACGTGCAAATTTACCTCACACATTGGGCACCTCAAGCGCTCGGAACCAATAACATTAATTAATAAGAAACTAAATAGGTTAATACAAAATTTCTCATTTAAAATAAAATAGCAGAATGGTTCGTCTCCATCTAGTAACATTTGTATTTTGCTGATAAAAAATTGACTGTGCACTTTCTGTAGGTTAAATTTTTTGGTATTTGAATCCTTCATAATTTTATTGCCTTTTGAATTTTTGGTTGTACCGTTACCATTTTTGTTTTCTCGCTGTTTCTTGAAATCCGCATCAGAGGACGTAATCTTTTCCGATTTGCTAAAATCGTCAGTCACCATACGGTTTTGATTTCCTTTCTGTTTGTCTCTTTCGCTTCTCTTGCTTTGAACAGTTTTTGTTTCCTGAGCGTGTAATGCCGATTTGGTCGTTAACATCTCGTTATTTTTATCTGCAAGTTCTTTTAGGGCCACAGAGTTGTTATCAAATGTTTTACTGTCGCTTTTATAATTGTTATCTGTTCCAAAATTGTCTGGTGTTGGTGATTTGGGGGACTTTCTCTTTTGTTGATCACTATCGTGTTCCTGAATGTGATTTTCAATTGCAATGGAATTGAAATCTAAATGTATTGAACATCTCTTACAAACAGCTGTACAGAACTCAAAATTGATGTTAATAAAGTTCCTCTGAAAATGTGGAATATCATTCAATATGTGCGACGAATCCTTATTTTTATCATTGACAATATTATAATTGTGTTTTAACTCAGCTTCATGTTGATTATGTGATGGCAGCGCAGTTTGCTGATGTAAATCATTAATATGAGTTTTGATTTCCGATGGGTTAACAGCCCTGTTGTCGTTATTTTCGTCCAAATCGTGGCATTTCTTTTCATTCAAGCATTTAACATCTTTCCGGTCAGGATATACAGCATGTTTGTCAATAGTAGGTGAAGTACTAACTTCGGTTACAGGTTTTATTGGCTCTGAACAACTTAAAGCAGCTGCTTCATTGTCACTTTTCGTTTCAATATGAGTATTTATTTTGTCGTTTCTAGATTCTTGAGAGTTAGAACTTGCGTCCTGTTCAATTTTCTTTAGGTCTCGACATTTTTGTAAAAGTTCCTTATGTTGCGATTTGTCAAAATGTGCCGTGATCTCAGCCACGACCTCGTTACACGTCAAACAGTGAAAGCTGCAGTCGACCATCTGTTGGAAATTTACTATTTAATTGTTTTTTTTAAATATCATTAAAATTACGTTTTATTATAGTCATATAAACCTTAACGTACCAGCCAAGGACTGTTCTAAAACTGTTTAAATAGTACTTTAAAAAAATTAACACAAGAATTATCTTTACCTACACATTAAAAAAAAAAAAAATTACGTATTACTTTATAATAAATGTTGTCTTTAAATGTACTAACATAAGGGTCACCGAAACCTTTGCTACAACCTCTGTTAATGTCCTCCAGATTAGAATTAAGAGTTAATTACGGCCTTTGTCTTCGTTTAGAACAAACCTAAAGGAGAATTCGACGCGCTGTTTCAGTTCGATCTATTGACTATATCTAGATTCTAGATTGTCAGATGTTTCTAAGCAGTGTTCGCGCTTTTGAACAAAGATAAAAGATATGACGGTAAGAAATACCACCGACTATATAACGTGCTCTATGAAACTGTCGTGAAAATTCACCGCTGCCAGCTAACCCATTGCGGCGCGGGCCCAACTACTACATTTACGCCCTCGTGTATTTTTTCGAAGCCTTTAAAGTCTATTTCCTGTATGTAATATTGATTATAATAATCTTATGCTAATACATATGTGATTTCAAATAGACTTACCTTTCTATAAATATTGCCATTAGCGTTGATGATTTTGCTTTGGATTAAATGAATTACATGGGCTATTTCACTCTTGTGAACCTCTTTATCTTGAAATTCGACGTTGCACAAGGAACACGCGGAGCCAATCAACCCATGCCACGTGTCTTCGGGTATTCCGACGTTGTCTGACACGACCACAAAGTCGCCTGCTCTTTCAAAAAATTGAGATTTACTTTCAACGTGTCTGGACTCCTCCACGTGTAAGCCTATTTTCGTTATTGTGGGCAGCAAAGCGTTGCAGAACTCGCAAAAGTACCATCTCTTTATCTGAAAAAGGATTTTTTAATCATTTTACGATACGATGCGATGATTTTGTGTCTTAATTAAAACACATTCGATTTAATGCATAACTAGTTTTGAGATACTCACAGCCTCTGAGCGGTACTTCAAGAACGTAGGCGTAAACGCTCCAGGCTTTAGGCGATTTTTTTCTGGAGTTGTCGCTGTGCTTAAGAATAATGAGAATTACCTTTTTGACGCGATCGCTTTTATATTTTTCGACGAATGTGGTATTTTTCAAGTTCTCCCTGTGACTTATCTGGGTAATGTGGTTGGTGACATCATGCTCACTCCTGAAGTAGTTCTCGCAGACCAGACAGAGGTAGTCAGCGTCACCGCGGAGGATGGCCTCCTTGCTGAAGGCGGGTGCCATTTCCACTGTAATGCAACATAATAAGAACATGAAATTACCACTCCTCCAAGAGTCGAGAGTCTCCGAAACCGGCGTGTATGCATGAACAGTGTGATGAATGTAGACGATGCGCGTCAGGTTCGCAAGGGCAGAGATATTTGGCACTCGGTGCTTTCTGCCTACCCCGTTAGGGACCTGGCGTGACGGTATGTTGTTGTTAAACACGTCTTCTTAAACACGTATTAATCTTTGCAAAGAACAGTTTTTAGAAGCTAGCGTCTATGTAAAATTAATTATATCGAAACGAAATTTGTCATGCTTTATACATGTAATCACGACTATATACCACAGGGGTAGACAGTGCCGACAAACTGTGACAAAAATTGTCAAACAGGCTCCTCTATATACGGATTCCACTTTATCACTCCAGCGCAGTTCAGTTACTAATACACATTAATAAACATTGTGACGATCCTATATATGTGTATGATCAGTAATCTAGCAACGGAAGAGTGTGTAGAAAGATATACAAATACAGGAGTATGTATATAGAGTGGCATTACCAAGAATTAGGTCCGCAGATGCTTACAGTCGCTAGTAGGTACCTACGTCACGAAAGCCACACAACAGCTACCACACATAGAGCAAACAATTATTATTCAATTATCTTCAAATAGTAACAAACAATAACTTGAACCTGTGTTATGTCGCAAATAATATTAACGTCTCTTAACGGTATTAACAGAAGTACGAAAACCACAGAAAGAGGGTACCTGCCAACTGAGTGAAAAAATTATGAACAAATTTGTCTGGCACAATGGACCGTTATTTTTTAATACATTGTGATACAAAGTTTGTAAAACATCGTTACACACTTCCGTTTCGAGTCCGGCGAAGCTGATAAAGACATTTTATATCTCTAATATGTAAAATTCTCGTGTCACAGTGTTAGTAACAAAACTCCGAAACGGCTTGACCAATGCTTATGAAATTTCGTGTGTATATTCAGTAGGTCTGAGAATAGGACGTAAACTATTTTTCATACCCCTATGTGATGAGGGTGGTCCGCCCCACAATTTATTTTTTTATTTTTTGGACATCTTTTTTAATTTTTTTGTTTGTTTTAGCTTTAAGGAATACATACAACCCTAAATTTTCGCCTCTCTATCACCAACCCCTATTTTTAATAGGGATATTAGTGCTTTCATAATGTTCTACTCTCGGCGATCCGTAGTAACAGTATCCTAGAAAATTCAAATACTGCCCAAAGTGACTATACCACGCGGATGAAGTCGCTTGCAAAAGCTAGTATTGGAATATAAAAAATATACTTACTACTTAACACTTTAGACATAAATTTTAATATTTTTTATTTTACTCTAAGGAAATTTCACGTCTATTACATAACCGCTTTTCACTTGTACCAATCTCGAACACAATTCGATTTAAATTTAAACAAAAACAAACAAAACCAAGTACTTACATTAACACCGTTCGCAGAGACACTATACCATTTTGTATAATACCAACTATTTATATTATGTTAAATATGTAAACAAATTAATTAATAATTTCATTTTTTATCATTAGTGGACGTAGTTAATTAATAATTATGCAGTAATTTGTAAACGATGAGCTTTTAAATGCGTCCGATTACTAAAATACCTACTTCGTGATATTCCGCGTTGTAATGTTTGTATTGTTTACAATATACAACCGATAGGAATATTCGAATCGTCAGTTCCATGTATTGTGAACAATAACTTAATTCATGATTAAAAACAATGGTTCTATTCATTTTTAATTGCATTTTTAACTGTAATATTATTAATACTCAAGAAGCTAAGATAAGAATACCGATTTAGTTTGTAGTGTTTTTACCTCTAATACCTCTGATCTTTAATACCTAGATTTACAACGATTGTGACATTGAACCGACAATCGAAGCAGAAATGTCGATATTTAACATACTTATTTTAATAGGTACCATACAAGACCAAACTAACAAGGGAACAATTTGAAAGAATACTTTATCATCTTGGTTTTAGTATGAGTAGTATAAATTCTATAAACACACACGATGCAATGCTCGAATTCCCCTATATGAGAGTTGCAGATGTGAAGAGTTTTATATAAATGAAATATGACTGTGTTCAAATTTAAAAACGTTTCTTTCTTGTTCATAGATGTTATGCAAGTATTTAACAAAAGTATGTTTTAGTGTTTAAGATATTATTACTTCTCATTTTTAATTTTATGCCCCCGTCCTCTTGATGCCCGATGTGACTGCACCGCTCGCACCCCCCAGCTACGCCACTGATTAGGACCACTTTTGATAGATATATAAAATTCCCAGAAAACAGAATATAGCAATAAAATGTTACTTTAAAAAGTGCTACCCTAAAAATTATCCATTTTGGCCTTGTCATTATATTTTTGCTCTATACTCATATTCAGAACCAAAAAAAATTAAATGGAAATAAAAATAAAACCAATTGAATTTCGCAAAAAAATACTTTAATCAAACACCAGTCTGTCACAATATGCTTATTTATTACTATCAAATTATTTCCCCGCAGCGGTGGCCAGCGGATTTCTTAATACTAGAATAACAGAATCGCCACGAAGGAACATTTTCGAAATAAACTTGTCCTTGTTTACTGCTTTACCCTGAAACACAAATAATAAGGCTGTTTAGTTAATGTATCACAGTGAAGTATATAGGTAGAAAGTACAAATATATTCAAACAACTTCAAATAGTTAAAGTATATGGGTACATGGAAACTTTTGTTACTGTTGTTATTGAGCCACTAGTAACAATGCTTTTTAAAAACAGCAATCGTTTATTTATCTGTATATAAAATGACATACACATCACAAACCCGATAGCATGCAAATGTTTGATTGGAATCTCTATATAGAAAATTAAGGGGAGGTTATATTTTTTAGAGAGATATAAGTATAGGTGATAGCAACTGAAGTAGTCTTGTTATATTTACTTTTTTCCCTTTTCCCGTTCTAGGTACTTCTGTCCACATTTCTTTGACGTTTTCTAGAACCATGTTACAATGCCGGTCGAACGCCTTTACACGTCCCAGTAACTTCTTGTTGTTTCGACAGTTTATAAGCACTTGTGTATTGTTTTTAACGGATTGTGTAAGTACTGAAAGAGGACCCGTGCTGAACTCTTCTTCCTCGATCTTAGATAATTCCTCTAAAGTCATCTCCGAGCGTGGCTTGGTTGTGGTGGCCCTGGTTTGCAATAAACAATAGTATTTTAACATCAACGATAATATTTTCAGCAAGTATGTATTTGTGCACTAGAATACTTACATTTTTATGTTTTTGTAGCAATTGGAGGCGAATAAATGCAAAAGTACAAATTTTCACACAGACAAGACACCAAACACAGTTTGAAACTTATAGTAAAGTATTGCCAGATATGGTATTTAAAAACAGAATTACTGCGTACTTATTCTGCGTCAGACTATTATTTAATGTATCCCAAAAATAATTAAAAAAAAATTAAGCACACAATATTAAAGAACAATAATATTTTGCATCTTTATTTAAAATGTTTAAAAGTTAATTATAAATTCCCAGATAGCATTGAACATTATTTAAAATTTAGGGACAATTATTCTTAGCATAGGATTCGAAACTATGGATTGCATATTATGCTAAGAAGTTTCATCATGCTACAATAAACAATTTAAATTTGCTTCTTATTTTCAATATGACTATTATATAACAAGATTTTAAATAAAAAAACGTTAATGGAAATCCATACATTGGGCGACACTTATTAAAATTAGTCTAGTCCAATGAAAAACGCAGTTCCTCTTGTTTTGAACAATTTATGGTATGACAATATTAATTTTTAAAATTTTTCTTTCTGGACAACTAACATGTTTCTTCAAAGACATTTTTTATTAGTGTGCATTATCAATCTTTGAACACGAATTTTCTTAGTATCTGTATAATACATTCCCGTATTATATTACGTTAAGCTTTAACCAACAGATTAGCTTTTTAATGCCCGCTGCCTGACATCAAAAATGTAATATAACGTGTGTTTGGTATTAAATAAGCTAGAAGAAAGTTTATTGCACATTTAAGCATGCTTGTAAATGTATATGGTTGCATAAAGGTAATATGCATGGTAAGAAATTTACTTAGCTTAATTTTTATTGACTAGGTTGTGGTGGTTTGATGCTATTCAATACATGGCGCTATTGCTGCTTATTATTGCGTTATTAGCTGCTTCTTGTTTTACAGAACTTTAATTAGTTTACAGGTGCTGTATATTTAAACAACGGGGCTACGACCGCCCCTTCAAGGAGCGAAGTTCCAACGAACACTAACAACGCTGTTCTAACTAACTTTTCAGCTTGGGTCGTCATTCCCCTCTGGTCGGGTTCTGAAGGCCGTAAGGCTAACTAAAAACAGTACAACAGTTAAAAGAAAAACAAAGCTTTAAACAGATTATCAGTTTTATCTTTACCGTGTAAACTGCATAATATTTTATACTTAATGTATTAAAATTAAATGAGAAATGTTTGAGATGATAAAATAGGTTCATAAAGGCTGGTCAATAAAATAACAGATATAGTTTTCTCGTGAATCAGTTTTATTTCTTAAGGTTATTTATAAATCATTTATTAAAATCAAGCTATATTACTCACTCGTATAGGCCACCATCGCAGCAGCTCCAGATTACATATAAACAGTAATGCAATTGTCCCACAGTCTTGCAATAGAAATTAAAACTAAATTCAATTTAAAATATCATTCGTCCATCCAAATATACCTTATAATAATTTCCTAAGCGAATCGAAGCGTTTCTGTCACAGACAACTAAATACAATTTCTTTGGTTGCATTTATATAGGTATGCATTATAAATACTCCCGATGAAGGCAGCGCCATTTTAAAAGATATATTTTTCTATTTCTTTTTGCATGTGTGCTCTAAATATAATTATCTTACAATTTTCGAAAATATATACTTTACAACATCAAGCGCATTTGATTTGTACTAAAACTTGTTTATTATGTACTTTTGAAGCTAGTTCAGTAATCAACTTTGATAATAATTATGAAAATAAATTTGAAATCAAATATAAGATAAAGAAATTGTATTGTTTTTGCTTTTTGTTATTGTTTATATGTTTATGTTTAACTTCGATTAACGCGTCTTCTATATTCAAATCTAATAAAATATTTACTCATAATTTACAATTTGGGATTTCATTTAAAATCTTTGCAGCCAGTAACGAAAAAATGTTTTTCCTGCGGTAACACAGCCAATATGCTCACGATTTGTAATTTTGTTTTAATTGACACAGCTCAGTAGTTCACTACATAAATGCTACATAATACAACATTTTAAACTAAAGGGGAAGGCATTCTTACATTGCGCACGCTATAAAATTAAAACAATGGCAAAGACAGTTTGTTCCATTTCTTTTAAATAACGTCAAATGAAAAGCGATTTCCGTTCAGTTGATCGTAATTGCTAATGATTTTTCTATCTTCATTGTGATGGCATATCTCGAATGTCAGTAACCACTTTATTAAACCATAGTTAATTCCAAACGGCGAAAGTGATTTACTATGACAACATACAATTTTAACTTAACATACTAATATATATCATAAAATACATATCGGCCATCTATAAAATATATTATACGCATATATCATAACAGTGTATAAAAACAAATTGTTGTCATGTATCCGTTAAATTTTTATTATACATTATCGTTCTGTAGGAAAATAAGATTTAGAACAGCACTTTATATTGTATATAATTTCTATTTTAAAAGCTTTTAGTAAGGCAAACATTATGTATCGTTTCACTAGGTGTATATGAAAAGAAATCTATTGTTATTACAGAACGAATGTGAAGAAAAGCAATATTGTTATTTAAAACCCATTAATAGTTTGTTGCCAAGTGAATTAAATTATATTAAGTGACATTGACATTTCAATTACGTAGTAGTAGTAGCAGCATCCTGCCTGCTTTCACTGTACTGGGGACAAAGTATCCTCTTAGTACAGCGAACTAAACGTCTTATGGCGATCTCTGCCGGTCAAATGTGACCTTGTGTGTATGTACAAACCTACATTTTACTACGCCCATTAAGAGGAGAGGGAACACTCAACACAGATGTCTGAACCACTTGAGGCCCATAAAATCTGATTCAAAAGCGAATTTAATGTTCCGCTAAGTAGACCAGACCAGACCAGAGAAGCAAGAAATCACGTTAACAGATTGCACAAAATTAGTTGTATGGAATTAATTTCTTAGCATAAACCCAGTCCGTTTAAGCTTTTGATTTATTATATAACATATGTATATTAATAAACACATATCACCATTATTATTATTACCCACATTTTACATAAACTATATTCGCTTGTATTTGAACAGTAACATCACCACGCCCATTCGTCATTCGCTACTTGGTGTGCATAATATGGCTTATATCCGAATAGGGCGTTTACAGTGAAATCACATTTGCGACAAAACATAAGCACCAAAAGTTTGCTGCTGGCAGCGATATCAAATCTCTGGACGAAAGGCGAATAACAAACGAGATAACTAAGCAAACTATCATTACAGCTACATTTTATTGCAATCTGATACATCTTGGGTATTTATAACATACTTTGTACAATAGATGAATTGTTTATCTAGAAAAAAACTGATATTTGTAATTCCAATAATCTATCTATAGACAAGATTTAGTACAAAACGGAAACTGGCCGGATAGAGGAAAGAAATAGATGAAAGATTAAAAATAATCATGTACATTTTGCTATTTACTCATTTACACATTTAAAAAAAGTCATAGATATTATATTGATCGTGCACAGACTACAACACACATTAGTAAATTGACATAGACAACAAATTAATCTTTTAACTTATTAAATTTACTTCACATAAAATGAGATGTAATTATCGGTTAGCACCAGTGCGGAATATACTCACATGTACGGTTACTATGTGACGTTGATCGAGAGAAGTCCATATCACTCTGGAGACTTCTAGAAGCTGGTAGATGAATAGTCCAGATAAAGATAACTTGTGTGCCCACAGACAATCGCAGCCTCGAGAAAAACCCTCTCGCACAAGTATCAGTAATGGGTATATCTCGCTGAAGCTCTAACTTGGGAGGGGAGGGGATGGGAGGAGAGGTAAGGGAAGGCTTATAGCCTGTATACATGCCGATATCATCTCTAACATCACAGCTATATTTGGAAATACATTGAACATATTATAAGTACACACTTCCATGGACGCAGATGAGTTTGTACCTTCAATCAACTGAATTTCAGTCTGTGGTTTGGTCTGAGATAGCCGCGAAGCGAAACGAGCGCAAGCTGCACTTTGTAAATATAGATATGTAAAATCAATAAATAGTGTATAAGAATAATCGGGCCAATTTCACATACGGCTATCTGATTTCCGAACGAGGCGTTTAAAAGCTATGTAACTGGACGCCTGGATAAACATACTATATATTACATATGCAAGTATTTTTTTTATACACGCATTGCATTCATGTACTGGTTGGAAATCAAATCCACGACCTCGTGTTTAGCGATCGGGTTCTTTAACGACTAATCAAAGAGGCTTTTACATACAAGCAAAATACTCAAGTTTTTTTTTCAACTAAGGTTTGATTCGTTATTATTCCTCCTTCATTGTCTAATTGCAGCCGAAATCTGGACAGACGCTTCCACCGCACGGCGGTATATCACAATAGATGATTTGCAAATTTCAGAATCGGAAAGTGGAATTATTTATCATCATACATCCATTAATATATACTGACTCGATACATAAATCTATTAATACATGTAAATATATCAACATTCACTCTCTCATATATATAATTGTTGTACACTAACGTAACCCTTTCGTCGCCAATTATTATAAAAATAGGCAGAAAACATCGCACTGCATCACAATATGAAACATTTATTTACAGAGATCTTGAAGCGAACCAAAAAAAAAAAGACATTGTTTACCATCCGATAAGAAAACCTAATGCAACACCTTAAATTACTTAACAGTTTTCTAAACTTACACAATATAATTACATATTATAAATATAGCTCACGTATGAAAATGCCAAGGTATAAAATATGAACACTTCTTGTTATTAATATCGAAATTAAACTTTTCCTCTACAAAAAAATAAATCGGCACTCTCCTTTTTTCCCATTAAAGTCGTTTTTAAATTCAGTCGATATCCATTTTAAAAAGAAAAAATAAATCTTCGTTGTGTCGCTGTGTACTTTTGTTAGTTTCAATAATTTGACGGAACAATTACGTAAACATTGCCAATAACGCGCGCGCTCTATTGTACCCTGTGTATGTTTCGATTCTGAAAACGATTATAAAAAAATATATAGAGAAATAATTTGATCTGGCATTTTCAAAATGATAACGACTGAACTGCTAGCAACTCGTTACACAGACATATTTGTATAGCTTTCGGCATATAATTTGTGCTGGCGGTGTTTACCTAGACAGGGAAAGTAGACAGATCTATATATATATATAGTAATGTCATAGTAAGTGTTATGGCTGCGGGACATATGGACCATAGTATGAGCGTAGCTTTGTTCAAAGTTCAAACATGTACAAAGATTGACCAGTCTTTTTCCGAACTTCGCAAAAAGAGCGAGATATTAAGCGGCCATCACACTTGTTGGCGTGCGAGGAAGAGAGACGGAAAAGCGAACGCACACATTAGATTCAATGGATCGTCGTACTCTCACAACCAAGCACATCCACGTATGCATATAAATATATATTTTAGAGCACGAATACTAAGTGTAACTCCGCGAATATAAGATTTTATTTTAAAC
>DWDX01001189.1:0-20027 GCA_018245675.1 Agara michaeli | reverse complement strand
TCCCGATCGGCAGTCGCGCTAGCAACCGCCCGACCAACGAGGCAGTCAACAATTAGACGCACCTTGTTAATACAAAAATATTAAGAATAAAGAAAAATAACAAGTTTTCTTTAAATAAACCAAATTATATTTATAATTCTATAGCACGCTCTTCGTTGCTCGCTCGACCGTAATTTTCCATTTATATAATTTTCTTTGTAGTATTTCATTGACGTCCTTATAACGCTAATACATAAAGTATTGTCGATGTGCCCACGTGATTTTGTGCGGTATTTTTTTATGTTTAAGCGCGTGATTTGCCGACCGTAGTCTGGGGCTTCTAGATAACCAGCGGTCATTTCAATTGGTTTAACTTGAACGGAATTATGTGGTCAGTTATTTGCCGTGCTCCGGTGTGATGGGTTGTGACCTATAGCGAAACGATCTAGACAGACTGAACTACCGCTATAACTAGTGAACATCAAACGTTTAAAATATCTTCCTCGCTCGCTGTACAATTACATTTTGACACTTGTGTACGTTTATAAATATTTTGTCTATAAGATTTACAGTAAAGTGAAAATTATATAAAATATAGCTTGTGTGTTTTCAAAAAATCTCTTCGTTAATTCAGTCATTTTTATTCGTCCATCTTCAGATAATGTGGATTAAGTTTTTTTTTTATATTTACGTTAACGAGAATTGATTCTCGATTGCATTCATGTTAATTTTATCGATTTTATTTCTATGATAAATGATGCGCCTAGATATCATGAAGAATAAAAATGATATATTGTTCGTTCACATCTCCTATTGATTTCATATGAATATGCTAATTTTTTATGTACACACAAGTTATATACTCACGAGAAATATCAAACCATAGACAAAAACAAAACGTTTCATTGTATAAATATCGTTGCATTTGAAGACACACAGAGTTCTTAAATCTGTCCCTATTTTACCATTAGCCTCATGCAAATATTAGATATTATAATTAAGATTTTCTTATTAACCAGATTAAAATTTACCGCGGTTTAATACTGATTGCTAAATGTATCTATCCTTAAAAACTGGCCGTGCTTCTTCTACATTCCATTTTTAATTAAATCCTTAAAAGACGGTTTACATTTCGTTACCAACGAAAAATGCTAATAACAACCAGCGTTTCATGATAAATTAAAAGATATGTTTTCTTTATCCTTTCACAGAGAACCGTAATGTGAAACATCGAAAAGGTAATTGTTTAAACTAACCTTGTCACGTGTCTGTAAGTAGCCTTGGGAAGTAGTTAATTGCATTTATGTCGTAGGTACGTAACCTATCCACGATACTTCCTGAAGTCTTAACCGGGAGACGTGTAAGATCAAATGAACCACAAGAAACGTTGGCAGTAAAAAAATAATGTTTGTTTACATGCATATAAAGTTATTACATAACATAGTTTTTATTTCATTCGATTACGTGAAAATAAAAACTTGATATCCTAATTATGATTTGTTTATATATCTTAAAAGGGCAATTTCATTTGATTATAATATATGTATAAATATGCACTGTATATATCTATTATGGCTATAAATAGATAGAATAAAACAGCTTCTAAGTTCTAATTAAATATTATGTCTTATTTTGAAAATTATTATGTCGCAACTCGTACCGGCGTCTTTGGTAAAAAAGCCTTAAGTCAGCGTAATAAGAAAACAATTACTTCTAAATTTCAAGGTTTGCAAAAACAAAAACATAATATATTGTTTACATTATATAGTTAATTATAATGCTGACAAACAACAAAAAATTGTATTGTAATGTGACAACGCTACCAATTTTCTTCGTAAACATGTGTTTGGCGAAAAACATATTTTTCGCGTATGTAGGTATTACCTTATTATTGGTAGCAGCATGCGAAATAGTTCGCAAGTATTATAAGTATCGTGTTAATTGTTGTTCACACCAGTACAGTGCTCAGAACATTGCTTACCATTTAACGCATAACAAAACAGTTTAATGTTACTATATGTGAAGGTGGCGTTAATGGGAAAAATTCATAGAATTGTGTCTTTGTCCATCTTAAAAAAAACTTGCGGTCGTAAAAGTATTTTTTTGCAACATATAGTGTACTCTAGTCGGTTCAAATATTGCTACATCCGTCTAATATTGTTTAGTTTCCAATATCAAGATATATTCGTAGAGTGCGTTAGGTCTCCAGCATTTCAGAACGAAACAACTTTTAAATAAAGAACGGAACAAATACTTTAAACTTACTATAGAACACAGATATTAAAAACGATTGCTTCAATATCTGCTACAAAAACAAACGGTTATGTAAGTGTCATAATCTCACGCTGATGATTTTAATCAGATTTAATCAGTTTATTTAATGATTTTAATCAGTAAATATTGAGAAAGAAAAATATACGTACAACTAATTTAAAACAACTCAAATGTTCAACAAAGAAATAATTACAAACAAATGACACATAAAATAAATATGCGTTATTAAATATTAAAACAATCGATAACTTCATAAATGGCGATTTCTTGGAGTTATTATATTATTCTCTTGTAGAGCACATGTTAACCGTAACTAGGCAGGATGCTCAGTCACTGTGACAATGCACACGATTGCCGCCATGTACACTTTACATCATTTATTATATTATCAGATTATCTCGTCTCTGATATAATGGACATCATTAATTATCAAAATAAACTACTTTCATTGACATCAGTGTAATGGCTTCTTCACAATGTTTTACTTCGTTTAATTATTATGTACGATTAATGTTAATAGTAAAACTATTGGAACAAATATAAAAGACGACACAGTATAACGATTAAATGAATAACCCTGAGGTTTTAAGAAATATCAACGAACAACAATAAATTATATTATACATATAATTAAAATTATTATGACGAACATAATATAAGCATACAATTATACATTTCTATTCATTTAAATTTACAATTTTTTAAAAAGGTACTTAAAAGTACTCGACTGAGGTATAAATCATATTAAAGAGGTTTATCAGATTGTGTGTGGTCATGGTAATAGGATGATAAAAGTGATAATAGAATCAAACAAAAGATAACACATTAGGAAAATCACTTCCGATACGATAAACACGCAGGTACCAGCGGCTTCTTGATTTTAACATAACCGTATATTATCTCTAGGACCTGTTTATGCTAACGATCGAATTTCGATAAGCAAAATAGCCTTATATAAGGCGGCTATACACTTCTCCGGTTCCTCATACAGTTCAACGTTATTCGCGCCGTAACGAAATCATTTGCGTCATTAAATTGTGGTTAATTCTTTTACAATAATCATTTCCTTTTTATCCGACCAGTTGGACACGTTATGTCATCGTGTGAACGACGCTATGACGGGCGAGGTCGAATGAGGTGAAATATGTGTTGTGTACCGTGCGAAATTGTATCACTAAATAACCAACTTCCGTTGTATACGGCAATAGATGCCGTGAATTAATTTTTAATAAGTTTAAAAGTTAGTGCAGTTCACGAAATGAGTGATGCGAAACTGTTAAGACACAGCTCGCTAAAGAAACCCGGCGAGCACGGTGTCAGGAGAAAAAGCAGACATGTTCTGATAAAACTGCCGGAGACAGGGAGCGACAGGTGGGTGTGTATTTTTATATTAATTATCACGGCTCCTAATATATGTATGTCCAATGAAATAAAATCGTCGCGCTGTCTTGCTGCTGATAAAAACAATAATATAAGCGAAAATCTGGCAAACACAGAATACTCGAGTACCGACAGAACTTTTAATATTCCTCTTAAGTTAATAAAAGTGGTAAGAGATTTAACTAACAGGGCTTTTTACCAGGATTCTAAAATTCCTATTTGAATGCGAATAAAGGTTTCTAAAATTCTGCTTGAAATTGTATGCGTATTGTTTTATCTGTAACACAATTTACGTCGCATGCTAACGCCAATTTAACATGCAAAGAATTAAACGTGGCTCACATTTTATGTGAACGTAAATATATTTGACGTTTAAAAAAATATTACGTAACACTTGTGCTCGGGCTTCGAAGGCAGACACAACTGATGGATCCACGCTACTTCAATTGTGACTCATAATAATAAAAACTGCATTAGAGTGCGGTGAAAGTGAGTGAGTAAAAACGATCAGCGTTTTGTAAAACATTACGCCGCTAGCTCGTCTCATATTTACCTGCATTTGTACGACCAAAATACAAAATAGACCGTTTTTGAAACAAACCAAAAACCTTATACATATACAATATTTATTCCGTTGAATTTGAACTGTTTAACACTCACGTATTACTCCACCCGCGCCGGACCCCAGCTCTTGGCCGCTGCGCATCAATCTTCATCATGAAGAATCACTTACCAAGGCGACAAAATGCACTTTATATCTTCCTGTATTGTATTGTATATTACGTGCTATAGACAATGTTTCAGTCACAGAGAATGTAACCTTGACTTGTTAACTATTCTTGTTTTGATTGCGGAGGGTGATTTTTTCTCACAGAACTCGTTAACTCGCTATTGTATAAAAAAAATATTACCTATTATTAATTTAAATAAAGAACTTTTAACGTTCATGTATCGTACGCTGCCAGTTGGAAATTGATGTTTTGTATACTTCCATCCAACGAATAGGCAGATAAAATATTTTAATTCTGTATAATTTCTATTATATTACTTGCATTTGTAAGAGAGATAGAAATAATTACGGTACGGTTGACTGGGATTGAATGTATTTAAAATTAAATTCGCTTGTTTGCAAATTTACTTAAACTGTACGTTACAAGAAATTGTGATTTTTTGATGAAATGAAGCTAATTTTATGTCTTGTAATATTATCTAAAAGGGTAAAGTTTTAAAGGCATTTCTCGACGTTATTAAACATTAGCAGTACAGAAATTGGTCATTAGACAATTAAACATTCTTATTCTTTGTTTTATATCTCGACATACGTAATTAAATTGACATTTGGAGGTCGCCGAAGGACATACATATATAAGTAGCACCTAAGTTATTTACAAGTAACTTCTAACAATAAAATTAGGAACAGTATCAATTCACATTGTACAGATACATAGTAACAAAAAAGCAATATAAAGAAATCTTCGCAGTAAAAGAGTATTTGAATGATACAAAGATACCGAGGTGATTGACCTCTATCTTTCTCTTAAAGCTTCTCACTACTACTTCTTTTAGTATTTTAAGTGTACAAAAAGGTAGCTCTACGCAGGTGACAAAAGTCATCAAACGGAAGATCTTGACTTGAAATAATGTATTTTATATACCACATGTCAGTTTTAAAGTCTACATTATTTTAGGTGTCAGATATTTTTTCACGTACACAATAATATATAAAAGGATATTATAGTATATGATAGTATTATAGTATATTAATTATAGTATAATCACGTTAAATAATTCACTAACACAAAATGCCTACCTGCTATAAATCAATGAAACGAAAATCGAGTCTCGTGTAGAGTCGAGTAGAGGGAAGCATCGCCTGAATCGAGACGAACGACGATGCTTCTTTGTACGATATCATTCCCATACCCCACCATAACATACCTATTTCACATCTATAAAACTTTTTAATTTTCAGTTCCATTTTACAGTTTCAGGATGTTTTAATTTCTTTAATCTCTAAATTATGCATATATTTACGCATCTTATAATAATAAGAAAAAATGAGATTTATGTAATTATATCATCTTAACTTTCTAAATGTAAAAGTAACTCTGCCTATCTGTCTGTTACGTTTTCACGTGAAATCACTCAACCGATTATGTTAATATTATACGCACGAGATGTATGAAAGTAGCTGAAATAAACGACAGGGAAACTACTTGAATAATTTTCTAAATGAATCCTTAAGCAAATTAATCAATCGTAAGTCAAATCAAAAGTATTAAATAAGAAATAAAAGTATAAATATTACGGCTCTAACGTAAACCAGGCCGCGGATACATGCTACTTTGAAGGTAATTTATTACCGAAACGCCTGATGGTTTTATAATAGCAAAAAAGATGCCAGAAATTCAGTAATTTCTGAAGCGGCATTTAGCAATTATTTTGTTCCTACATTTTCTACGCCCATTTCAAATTTTCTTGTACATCGTAAAATTTATGAATAATAAAAACTATCTTACCATCGTTTGGATCTATCTATCGTTTGGATAGCGCATAAAAGGATTTAAGTCAAGTAACGCCATCTATCAACCGCGTAGGGAAACTATATACTATAGAAGTCTGAGGAAAACAGCTGTTTTGGTTATTGATTTTCACATACCCGCAAGGAAATTCACTGCATACAGCCTGCAGTTCACGTACAACGTTTGTGAAGTGTATTATGAAGTAGTTACATAGTTTGTTATCATATAATATTACAGAACTGAGCTCGCCGGTTTGCATTCGAACGTTACAGTGTTCTTGACGCTTGAAATAGCCGAAGTTCAAGCGTAAACGTAACAAGTGTTTAGGTTATGTTGTTATTATGCGTCTAAACTGATCGGATTACGTGATTGTGGTGATTATACACATGTAAATAGAAATGGAGCGCTCGTTGAGGAGGAGAAACTTTCTTAGCACTCATGTAGATGACATTCCGATGGATACGATTCGCTTGGTGTCGCCAATAAATAGATTTGCTATTTTACATGGAAATTTCATTCACGACGACAATGATTATCCATCTAAGTAAGTAATGGGGTTAACAGAATAATTTACTATAGTAATCTTATGGTTTAGTACGATAATATTTATTGTATTTGCTAAGGTTCAGCTTGTAACCTAGTATTTCCGAGTGTACATTTTTTATATAAGCGTTGATAAGCCTGTAATTATTTGCAGTACCATGAATTGTATGGAGTAAAAACGATTTACAATATCAATCAAAAGCCAACACTTTTTATATCTACTTTACTGAATAGAAAAAAAATAATAAAAAGGAAAATTTATTTCCCTGTGGAAAAGGCGTTTAAAATATATAGTAATGTTTAATACATTATCATAAAATTATCGTATTAATAAAAATGAAGCTAAAATGACAAAAATTATTGTTTGTTATTGCGACATATTTGTTATATGTAAGTATATGACTAAAGGGGAAATCTATTTGGGTATTGTTTCAGACCGACTAAACTCAAGACAAAACTGGTGATTATGTCACTGGTGCTTCTCGTGATTGCCTCAGCTCTCTGTGGCTACTTCATCGGCAATGCTGACTACCAGGCGTGGAAGATGGCTGAGCCGCCGGATCCAGTGGAGCGGCTGCCTCCTTCTCCGTCCTGGCTGCATATGTTCCAACGGGCTGCTGTATGTACAGACGCACCGCATTGCTCGCAAATTGGCAGGTTGGTTTTTTTTTGTTTTTTTTGTAAATATTCCTTTACTCTCGAGCACGGTGAAAAAATAACCAATGCGGAGCTTCGAATCTTACTATATATTAAAAGGTACTATAGATTAAAAGCTACCTGCTCCTTGACCCGCTTAGGTGACATCAGAAAAACTGCGACATTCTTGATTTTCTCTTTCTTTCTAGGATTTCTTAATTTTGTAGTCTGCAATCAAGGCGAAGGTGAATAGTATTTTTATGTGTGCGCGCGGTTCACATATATCTTAAGATGCGGCTATGCTTCCTATTAGGATCGCGAGACCGCGTCGAAGGGCAAACCTATCTCGTAGTAAAAAAATCATTAAGAAAAATTATACACGATATAATTATCTTACGTCATCCATAAGCTACGTGATCACTTACCAACAGGTGGCCCCCTTTCCTGTCCGGTGGAAAGAAGGAAAAACGCTTGCAAAAACACTAATATTTTAGTATGTTAGAATGAATTACAAATGTTATAAAAAATGTAAATAATGTTTTAAAATACCCAATGGCAATATCGAATAAGCTGCAGTAATATTTACGCTACGTTACGCTTTATGATGTTATATATAAAAATGTCTGTTTGTGCATTTCTTTACTATGTTATGAACTTATACAATTTTGTACAAGCGTTGTTGGTAATTGGTAAGTATAAGAGTTTTTATATAGTACCATCAACGTTCTATAGATGGCGCGCCAGATGTATCGAATCGTCCTTCATATTTTGTTCTGTTGGCACTTGTTTTTGACATAGTACCAACAGTGTACAATTTAAACTAACGTACGACAGATGGCGTGCGAGTTGATATTAATAATGCCAATTATGACTATTGACTTGAGAAATACTATTTGACAACTTGTCAGTCAATGACAGCGACACTTTTGAATTTTTTTTTATTTGCGTAGGTACATGTATATAATGCAACGCAGACGAGCATTAATTATAATAATAATAATAATAGACTAGACGGGCCATAGTAAATAGATTAAGAATTATATTTATAACTTGGAAATAACTAGAAAAGAAAGAAAGCAATAACAATAGGTATTTAGACAACCTAATGTAAAATGGTCTCTGAAACTGTTAGGTATATATCTGCAATCAATATAGTAGTATATACTGGAATAGTATAGTACAATGTAGCTGTACAACATTTCTGGTTTAGTTAAATGGTTATGGTTCTAAAATATTAAACATTTTATAGAAAATCAAAAGTGTAGATGTAGACTGACGATTCATATAGCGTAATCGAATTGGAGCCGAGCGATTACACCGCAATACGTTGAAACGGACGTTATAAGTGAATAAATCACGGCGATGAATTCATTATCTAAACACGTACGATGTCGTTGTGTGCATAATTCTGATGAGATACGTGACGAAAAAGTATTCAAACGATCTTGTGACTCCCTTGCATTTACGGGCAATTTTTATTTTCTGCTACAAATAATTTCAGTTTATTCCCGTTCTCACAATACAAAAACGTAGACAAAACTGGTTCTGGTACTTTTCAACACAGTCCGTAACGGTCATAGGCCACAGATGGTCATTTCATTTTAATTGTTACAAACAATACTTCATCTATTAGCGCTGTGTGCTGTCACCGCCCTGACCAATATTAATGAAAATCTTAAACCTGCTCTTACAATTGACATGTTTTGAGACCTAGGTATTATACGTTTTGTAAAGCTTATATTGATAACATATTGGTTTCTAAGGATGTAAAGAATAGTAGGAACATTCGTCATCTGCATTATGAAACTATTTATAGAACTGTAGCTTTCGAACCGTGGTGTAACGTTTTTTATGAATGTAGATCCGATGTTTTTTTTAAATTGTGTGCTCACAAAGATCCATATTTCAACATTGTTGCCATAAAAAAATTAAAAAGGGGGATTAGTAGATTTTTATGCAATATACGAATTTTCGTGAACTTACGCGACAACAAATAAATAACTCAAGTATTTTTAGAATTACATTAAGAGAATATAATTTTTATTGATTATGCAGGTGGAAAATTATATTTGTACTTATTATTTTTTCGGACACTTCGCTTTTACAGTGAATACATAGGTTGGTAGTTTATTTTGTTTTTACCTAAACACAATTGAGGTCATGGCCATAACCATGAGGCCATAACCTACAAAAGGCTGGAGGCAGACGTTGGATGTACCAAGCCGAGGACAGGTCGCCATAAGAGAAGCTGATTAAGAGAGACATGTCTAGCAATGGGCCAATAGAAGTTGATGATAATAATAGACATGAAAAATTTAATTGAAAGTAATAAATATGTACAAAATGCAGTAAAATTAGCAAAAAAGAAATATCAAAATGGGTACTCATAAATATTAGAAAACACATCCTACTAGTAACAAAAATCCTGTGGCGTAAACTACACGGAAAAATGTATTTAACCCAATATTAAAACATTGTTCATTATTATGTGATAGAATTAGACATGCATTATGACATACAGTAAAATTTTAATATCAAAGTGTGGCAACACTACACAATGCACGCTCACATAAGTAAGTCTAGATTACTCATTTAACACACAAGCTTCATAATCAGGTCGAGTCTCCTCTTCCACCAATCGCGATTCGAGAATTTTATCGACGCGCAAGTCGCGCATGCGGTCAGTGACGCGTCGAGGTCGGCTATATAAACGCTACGCCCCACTCGCGGCTAGCATTTGTGATACAAAATTTGACCGACGTTGTCACGTAGACAAATTACCTGTGTTTTAATATCAAATAATAAATCCAGTTGTAAATATGTCCGAAGCCTTCTTTGACCAGTACGACTACTACAACTTTGACCACGACAAGCACATTTTCTCGGGCCACAGCGGCAAGCAACGCACCAAAAAGGAGGTGAACGAGCACACTAACCACTTCGACCCATCCGGGCATTCCAGAAAGATCGTCACGAAGTTGATCAACACGGAGAACAACAAGAAGGCGGCGAACAAACATTAAATGGATTCTTGAGTAACAAACGACCACGGCTTGTATAAGGAACGTAGATATGCCGAGCGAAAGGAGGACGTTATGGCGGATCCCCGAGGAGACCTCGGGGCGCTGCTTGTCACAGAGATCAATGGAACACCCAAGACGGTTGCTGCTGACGCAGAGCTTCTACTTCGCACACTACTTGAGCGTCAGAGCGAGGTGCCTGGCGAGGCCGCCGCGTCAGAAGCACTAATCATCGCACCGGGACACACTACCGGCGAAAATCTATTTTGGATTCAACATCGTTCCAACAACTGATCTCAAATCTAAAAGAGCTTGTTATAGAGCTCTAAATTTCTGTGTTATTAATTACTAGTTAGTTTAGATTATTACGTTATTCCTGTATCCATCGAGATACTTAAACGACTGTAATAATTTTAAGTTAATAAAAAGAATATTATGTTATGCGATTCTTTTATTAGTACCTATATCAATGTTATTGTTTACTAGAGGAAAAAAAGGTAGGTAATCGGAGGAAAGACGAAGCGAGGTCGTCGGTCGGTTGTGGTAACTACACCTACTACTTGTGTTTATACACAAAAGAGACCTTGGAGCGAAGCGGTCTGCGCCGACTCGATGTAACCTTGTCCATTACTATCAATACTGTTTATCTTTATAAAAATACTGAGGCTCGAGCATCATCCATGTTTTATGTAATCTGGCGATTATTGAAAACATTTTATGGAGTTTAAGTAAACCGATTTAATTTTACGATCATAATATTAACACTTGAATTATACAGTAATGGCAGAATCTACAATTTTTGTGTTAAATAATATAAAAAGGAACGAGTTATATGCATTTTCTCACTCTCTCCTGTTTAGGTTTTCATTTCTTATTTTTTTATATCTTAAACTAGATAATATATTTACACCTCGCAAAAAAGACTATGATATTTCGAAAATAGCCTAACTTTTGGGGGCTTTTTTCAATTTACTCGTGGGAATATTCCATGTTGACCGTATAAAAATTAAAGCTACCTTTGTGTAGTTCTATATTCTCTTCTATCTTCTAGTGACATTCCTATAAAAGTCAGTTTAGCCATTACGAACTTTATTTCGCAAAAACATAAACAACAGACAGGCAGACAAATAATTTTAAAACATTTCTTTAGGTATTGCCTACTAGAAGTTAGATATTATTAGATAATTCATCGGTTAAATAAATATATCTCAATGCTGCGTAGAAAAAGTAATAAAACTCGCTACAAACCGCCTGTGACAATCTGTTTTTTGTGTACATACTTCCAGTAGTCTCGCTTATTGTAATGCTATTGTATGATTTGATAACTGGTTTGACAAGTAACGAATGAGAGTTTATAGATACATTCAAGCGCACTAAAATTATCTAGACAACGTTTTGAACAGTCGACATAAGTTACGTCGTCATAACTGAACATAATTATGTTGCACAATACAAATATTATATGTCTAATTGATTTTGATGTGTGATAGAAAAAATGCGTTTCGATGCAACTATTAGGTGGTATATCGAACATTGAGAAATGATTATTCAAGAGCTGCATAACTTTTTAAGCACTGACTCATTTAGGAAGACTTAGTTTCTTCTTGAAGAAGCTTTCTTTAGTTAGTATTTTACAAAAGTTTCAGCTATAATTTGTAGTACATAGTTTTTAGGTACAGTAATAATAAGCTACAAATATTAATAATAAGCTGAGTCACCATGTAAACACAATATTGTAAAATTGAAGCGTATGCTTTGTACAGTCACAAAACAAAACAGGTGATTGAAACAGTATAATGGATTTCATATTTACTCATACATCATCTTTATTTCATTCAAATTCTTATTTTTGCTGTGTGCAATTAAATTATTGCATTGTATCTAAGTTCATAGGATATCGCATTGTAGCGTATAGATATAGGCCATAAATAATGAACAGATCATAAACTATCTACAATATTGCGAGCTTAGCATCTTCACACGAAGCCATAAACCTGGCACGAACAACTCCGTACATATCTTAGCCGATCTAAGTACCTTACGTACATTTTGACCCCGTTTCTGTTTACGCGCTGTTGGTTATTGATTTGTTCAGCACAACTCATGTGCATTAATCGAGTGTTGTTTTATTTTATATGCTTACCTGTTTGTACGTTTGTTTCCCCAACGTGCACTTACTGAAATTAAAATACGCTGACTCGCGCAGTCGGCTAAAAATTCTTGAAATTTTGAATAAATAGATTGGAATACGTTGAAAAGCCGCGTTGGAGCAGCACAGTGCAGGCCTCCAGGCCTCTCGCAGTTGCGGAAGAGAGTTAATTGTACAAGTATATTGTGAAAAAGGTTGAAGCCAAATAAATTGACAACGAATACAAATGTACATGAGAATCGAGTGTGCAGTTAGCATGCATCATATACATAGGTGCCTACGTGCTCTATTTTGCTTTAAGATAGCTAAAATGTAATTCTACTGATTTGTTATACTTTTTCTCTTGATATTGTGAATCAACCAAAGTTTTTACTACCAAAATAATAATATAAGTAGTAGTAGGTTGATGAAATTTCTGTTTAATAATATGTTTTAAGTATTCAAATTTATGTGTTCGTCGATAATGTTAGCCTCAAAAGATTATTTGAGGGTGATAAATAGAATTATCTAATGTTAGTGGTATATCAAAACTGCTCTATTTTGTCTATTCCTTAAAAGTATTAAAACATTCCACTAATAATTTATTGTAAACTGATTTATATTATTTAGATATGATATAGCAGAATATTTTTGTAATGAATGTACCTATGTATTTGAAGTCTTCTGGCTAAGATAAGATGGACCCCGTGTGTCATGGCACTAGAACTATGAACGCCTTGTACCAATAAAAATACAAACACGATTGATTATTTATTTGTTTGGAGACTAATAGGAGTGATTTGTATAAAATTTTATACTGATAATCGGATTAGTCATATCCATACCGATATCGATTTTGTATGTCGAATCTGCTTTGTTTGAAATACAAAGCTATTTTAGCAGGTGTTATTAATTTTTGTGATAAATTTATATCAGAAATAAATGGTTCCCGTTCTTTTATCGTTAACGTTCATTGATACTCAATGTTAAACTATTCTAATATAAAAGAGCAATCAAAAATGCTTATATTCCTTTACGTACTTATAGCATAAAAAGGTCAATTAAAGGCAACAATTTCTTTCTAGGCACATTTTGTCAAAGAATGGGTCCGCAGTGGACGCAGCAATCGCAGCCATGTTCTGCAATGGTCTACTCAATCAACAGAGCATGGGGCTAGGGGGAGGGTTCTTCATGACGGTGTACATCAAGGAGGAAGAGAAGGCCTACACGGTGGTCGCAAGAGAGAAAGCTCCCGCTGCCGCTACCGCCGACATGTACCACGGCAGTACCGACAAACTTTCCAAAGGTATTAGTCGTTAACGTTTTAAATACATCGAGTAAGTAAAGTAAGTACGTTAGTATAGATTGACAACTGAATGTAAATATAACCTCTTCATATGGTACCTAATATAAAAAATGTTACTTATCGTTATTTGCAATATATGTACATATTTCTTCCAAATAAAATGTATAGCTATATAATGCGCAGGAACAAATATATATATATTAGAAAACAATATCTCATCTTTGAAATTGGAAATTACCAACCGTACATATTATGCAGGTTTTGTGATATCAATGAAAAATATCATAAATAAGTCAAGTAAATATTTGTACAATGCATTTAGATTACACAAAAATATCATTTAACAAAATTTAACCACAAAATTCTTCACGTTAGATATGTAACATATATAAGTACAATTTCTTTTTGGCACTGTACTTCGTTAGTATTTTACTAGCTACCCTCTTTTAACGATTCGTGTTTGGTCTCATACACAATTTTCCTTCGTCCATTTAATCTGCCATAACAAAAATAATGACGTCTAGAAACGCCCTATTACAAAAGATAAATAAGGTAGGTACGGTCATAAATACTAATGGGTGTCTGTGTTCAGATAGTCTGAACGTGAAATTGGAGAAATTATTGTTGCGTTTACTACCCTTTATACATGGTGGAATTACGTATAAGATTCTTAGGTATGATTTTATGAAAAAATGTTATCTATTTATTTATATATGGCACAGAGCCAAACGCGATTTCAAACACTTAGCACAAATAACTGCGTGTCTATCTGGGACACATATTTCAGATTACGCAGTTGAGGACTTCTCGTCTGTTGCTAACGCTAAAAGCGTGAAGTAGGTACGTACAGGAAACAAACAAGTTGTCTCTTGGACTAAGCAATACGTTATTTTTTTCTACTGGTATTACAATTATTTCGTTGTGAGATTGCATTCAAATTGCCAATGCAGGAAAAAGAAACGAACGAATGAACTTCACGAAGAAGAACCTTGCAAAAGCGCTGCGTGCACAGATTTTCTTGCATATTCATATATCGCACGCAAACAATAGCTTCGTAGATTGACTATATGTTTTATGTTTTTAACTCGCAAACGCAGAACAAATTCTTATAGTGCATAATACTAACATAATAAGTGGACTAACATTTATTAACAGTCCTATTCTTGCAGTCTTGTAGTCTTTACTAATTAATGTTAGGCAACTAATCCATATAAACACTTATTAGGTACTAACTGAATTCACACCACATTCTCGTTCGGACAATCCTATAAAAGTTGGCTGCAGATTGTCTATGGAAAACAGCCAGCCTTTGCCTGCCTGCTCATTTGTTACTTTCGTAAATTAAAAAACTACCGATGCCGCAGTCTCAGATCTTTTCAGAACTTATCTGAGAATAGTACAAGCCAATAGATAGCGGAAAGCGGGCAGCACATTTAAAAACCCGGTTTTTATTATTACGTCTACACACAAAGTGGAAGGAACTAGTTATCAATAGAAATTTATGATTTCACATTGCTTCGCGTTATGTAAAAAATATTGATAACGGTTTTTACGGACGTACATTTTAATCACTCACGATATTCATGAATTTTGACGAATTGATATACGAATGAATTTAGGCAATCACATTTATCTCTTGACACACGATTTGAACATTTGCATCAGACCTCAATCATTCTCGAATATTTTGAACAGTGCTCCATTGTATTTTGCTTATTTCTTTACTATTATCTATATAATAGTACAGGTACATAATAGTACAGTGTACAGGTCGCCCTCCTACCAGGTGGTCTGATGACCTGAAGAAGACAGTGGGATACCACTGTGGGATTCTGAAGGCTCAGGACCGGACGGAGTGGCGCCGATTAGGGGAGGCCTATGTCCAGCAATGGACATGCAAAGGCTGATGGATAGGTGGATCTATATAATGAAATATCTACATAGGGGAATGACAAACAAAGGATTTAATAGATATTATTAGATTGTAAACAAAAATTGTAATCAGGCTATAAGTAATATGATCATTTATAGTTTGTTCTTACGAAATGTAGCGAACAATCTAGAAAAACGCTTAACAAAATGTGTATATAATAATAGGTACCTACTCGTTATATTTTATTGTCATTGAAATGGAGTAGGTATCGTGTATTTATCAATAATTATATTTTTCATTGTGTAAATGAGACAATTGTTTAAATATACCACACCTGCTTGTTTATTACAAAAGAGAAATAGGCAGGGTCGGAGCAATTCTAAACAATGGTGGTCTCGTGAATAAAGTAAGTAGAGCGTTAACCGTTACAATCATTGTGCTCGCTACAATTTGTACGTGAACATTTTAGTTGAATACAGTTTTCGTAAAAAGAAAACAAAAACCGTAATACAGGACCTGCTAGGAGGCTCTCTCTTTACCATTGGTCACTTTGGGCGTGCCCAGGGCCCCGCAAATCATGTGTCTTCCTAGTTCTTGTCAGATCACCAACTGATAACCGATATTACCGATAAAAGTGTTTATTTTCCGGTAAACAAATTGTAATTAGTAACTGTAAATATAAAATTGTTATCGGTTTTTTTTAACAAGGGATATGTTACATTAATGGGGTCATAGATATGACGTGTCAATATTCTATAGTGCTTAGGGCTTCCTTCGAGTCTCGATAACGATAGTGATGTCCTATATTTACAGAATGCTCACGTATCTTAATTTAAGCGGAGCCTTTACTTTGTTAATCAGATAGCCGATGCACATACAGTATATATATTAATTGTTATGTACAGATACATACTACGCTCAAGTGCCCTGGGTGGGAATCGAACCCAAAACCACCTACAGCACGTCACAGCAGTTAAGATCGCTGATCTCAGCATCGACACGCTAATCATTCTAAAGTATTGCTAATTGTTTTACAAATATTTGCTCGATCATGTTTTCGTCAACATTTCAAAACTCTTGTTTATCCCAACAGTATTTTGTTAATCATGCCAACCTAATAATATTTATCGCGCATATTATTATCATTTGCTATTTTGCACGTACATGCGTTCGCAACTAAATAATGTAATGAATTCACATTACGATTTTATATTGCTCAGCGACCGCTGTGTAGGTAGTTTCGTGAGAAATTTCTCCAAAGCTTTCTCTCCAATCTGGTTCGCCAAAGAAACCTAAGAACTGTACACCCGTTACAGAGTTTCACCGTTGCACTGCATTATCATGTCAACATTGGCATTCCATTGTTTATTTAACTCCTCTTATTCAAATTAAAACCAATTTCATTGAATACATCTTACGATGTCGACACAATTAAATTATTAACAGCAATAATTCAATGTATCTTATCAACCTTTTTTATGTTATATATTTATCATTAGTCATAACGATACAATTAGTGGAATATTTGTGATTCGTGCAACCTCTCGTTGTGACTCAATCATTACGTAGAATAACATTATCGTAAGGTTTTATTTATGACGTAGGTTAAATCTTATACATTAACATACAATGAAAACAAAGACCAATTTTAGGTGTTCTTAATTTTTAGATAAAATGTAAGTACGTGTACGTAGCCTATCTATTGATTACAATTATTGTAGAAAGAATAACGAATCCTTCATACTAATAGTCAAAATAAATAAAAAAAACTGTTTAGAAAATCATCATCTTTTCTGATGGACATTTCAGGTCCACTCGCCGTGGCTGTGCCTGGCGAACTCCGAGGTATGTGGGCAGCCCATAAGCGTTGGGGCAGACTGTCTTGGGAGAGCTTGGTCAATCCCACCCTAGAGTTCTGCAAGTACGGCTACCCCATGTCGAAACCGCTGTTTGACGGATTGGAAATCGCGCCGTATGTGAAGAATGATGCAAATTTAAGGTAAGTAAATTAAGAATAGAATAGAGCAATCGATTGTAGTTGCTATCACAAGTAATTTAAATAATCTCTTGCTATCACAACTAATTACAAACGCGGAACAATGTAAGTACCGTAGTATCTTGTACTTATATCATAAATAGTAGGTAATCGTTGCAAACAAAAAGTGTACTTATTGAACTACTTATTCACGAAATTTATCAGAAATGTATGTATTATCTTTTTAGTGTTCTAGTTTAAAATATTTTCTTTCATAATAGTACGCAAAACGGTTATGACGCCGCTCAACTATTTCGACGTATAAAATCAATGACGTTGTATTTGGTTATGCTGGAATTAACATATTCATGCTCGCCAACTTTTTATGTAGACAAAAAATATTTCCTGTTTATATCTCAACTAATTACAGATGTTTGTACGTTTAAAATTTCGGCCTACACTACTTCGAAAATCACATACCGACCTTACAGCTTTATGAAAATAATAAGCTAATATATGTAAATTATGCGTCGTCAAAACCAAAATGTTCAACAAAAGCCAAATAAAGACACGTGCCAAGATCAGCAGTTGAATCTCATTTACATATGTTTCAGATGTGCAGTTCGCATCAGGAAATTCGTGTAGGAAAACCTTGTCGTGGCACGTTTTCATCGTTATTATTACAATATTGTTTGTGGACCATTTGCTATGGGCAAAATTTCTTCAGCTGCTATTGTGTCAATTGATTTAGTAAAAACTGATAGTTCCTTGATTTTGTCATAGCGGAAGCATCTACACCGTTTCATACATGAAAAGACTGGCAATTTTTGTGATTAAAAACATAGGATCTCTAAATTTGTAGGTATATATTGTAATGGTTTCGGCAATGCAAGTCAAATTAATTGAATACAAATTAAACTGTCAGTTTACTGTAAAGTTGTTAACGAAATGCCCAATAGCTGGCCGAGCTGTCATTCTAGTGCTCCTCATTCTAGTGTTCCTGTTTCATCTCAGTCTTAACATCTTTAAACGTATGGGGTGCGAACAGCTCTTGAAATCTATTAATTGGATTTTCTCGTAAGATCAGGCGTAAGATGTAGCTATGCAGGTACCTACCTCCAAAAGAAAGAAACTCATATTTATAAATGAGGTCCTAACTGCTTCATGTTAAGAAAGACTATTCTTAATTATTGTGTCTATGAAACCCCAAATAAACATGCACCTTTTGGTTTACTTTTCAGAAAAACTTATTACAACTCATCACAACGACAATTCTACCGGCCCGGCACGATCGTGAAGCCGAGTGAAGCATTCTGCAACTCATTGAAGTTGATTGCTGAGAGAGGTGGTGACGAGTTGTACAATGGCAGCTTGGCTAAAGAGTTCCTCGACGATCTTCAAAGAGCCGGCAGCATCATCAGTGCTGACGATCTTAAAAACTATGAGTGAGTTGCTATTCCCTGGTTTTCAAAATAAATATTGAGCATTATTCAGATTTTGACAGCATTACGCAACATCTGAAATTATAATACACATCTTTATGTGTGTCTTTACACTGACTTACACTTTACTTTACACTACTTTACAGTGTCTTTACACTTGTTAATAAATACTTGTGAAATCGAAAGTTTGCTTCTTAGCTAATGAAAGGAAGACTTTCTTTTAATCACTATACAATACGAAAAGGCATCGAACGCAACTTAAACTCTCAGTCTCATTCATCTCGTGTAACTCAATCTGATTGGAAACCTGACGCAGAAGTATTTCCTACTTCTACTTAAAACATAAAAATGGAAATATATGTTCTAAGCTATAAAAATGTTTTATCTTCTAAGAGGCGACATTGACTGGCACTGACCTAAGGGCACATGATGCTCAATGCTGGATAATGTTTTGGTACTATCTGTGGTAGAACCGTTCATATTTGAATGTCATTTCGTTCATAAACAAATAGTTATCTATGGTACGAGTACCTACTTTGTTCATAAAATCGATAAGTAAAACGTCTTCCAGTTAGCAATTAAATCACTAATCATTATGTTGTTTGTTATTGTTGTTGTACTTAAAGCTGTGACCCCAGTAATACATTTTAGCTCTGAATGGATTAATACATAGTTATTTTGTAAACAGTCCAACGCTTACGCAAATATTTTATCTTGTAGAAAATAATATTATCTGTTTCTTAATAAATCGGAATTCTCCTAAGATTAAATTAATCGACATTGGGTGCGATGGTTCAACAAATAACGTTTTCATATGAATTTATACTGAATTTAAAAAAGTAAAGTTGGTATTATTACTAACGGGGTACCTGCCTATTTTTAAAAAAATCTTTGAATTAATTTTGTACAAAAGCTTTCAATTTGTAACAAAGTTACAAGACTAGTTACA
>DWDX01001188.1:0-20032 GCA_018245675.1 Agara michaeli | reverse complement strand
GATTTATGCAAGTAAGCAAGCAGTGAGTTTTTTCATTGGATACTTGACAGATTTGTCATAATACATACCTATACGTGATTTAAAAAAAACAAATATGTTATTAAAGACAATTTGAATATACGATGTTCATAAAGTGAAGATTACGCTACGCGGAAGTTTTCTACGTCAGTGATTTATTCATTGCCGGTAAATACACATAAATATTGGTAGATTCGGAGAGCAACATTCACATGTTTGATATTTATGTTTAGTGGGCTCCACAAAAATTGTGACATATGCGGCACAATAAAAAGTCAACAATGAACGACGGAATAGCTCACGCGACAGGGCCCCCCGTAACCGGCCGTCCGCCTCTCAAATAAAGGCCTTTATGATCTATGATCTGAAACTGATACTTATAATGGCTTCTGTATAAAGAAGCTGCGTACCAAAATCGAAACGGGTGTTCGCCTCCCGACATGATAAATAACCACAAATTGCTTGTAAAAGGTGAAACTTTTATCTCTACCCCTTTGTACACATGTAAATATTGGAGTTTAATCTGACATCAACGTATACCGGTCAGTCCTGAAAAAGAGTTAAAACATCAATAGACTGGGTAAATTACACTAAGTTTTTTTTTAAAGCCGACAACATTGAACAGCTATCAAGTGGTAGGTAAAAGATTCGTGTTATTGCTTCGTGAGTTGGTTAAATTGGAATCAGTGTCACAGACAAACAATGAAGACGTGTTTTGAGTTTTAAAGTACTTCACTTACTACTATCCTTCAAAAAGTATTTATAACCGCAAAAGTACTTTTTATGCCTAATAACAACTACATAAAGGTTAGAACCAGTAGCTAAAGGCTACTGTGGAGGATCGAGTAATTAAAAGTACTTAAGATTCAAGCAGAAAGTACGCAGAGCGGTAGCCTGTTGGCGGCTCATTTAGCGCGGGCCGTCCGGTCGGGCGGGTGCGCGCGACCATTACTCTTCTGCCCGATTGATATATTCCTCTCGGACATGCGATCGGCGACACGTCACTCCGCGCTTCACCATGGCTTCAGAATAGCTAGCGTGTACGTATGTCGAATGCGTAGTGCGGCTGCTGACAAAGCGAAACGATGATCAAAATTAATTTTCCTATGACTATGAACGCCAGGAAATATTTATGACTATAAGGAAGACTAGAAGGATATTACTAGAAGAATATGACTAGAAGGATATTTATGACTATAAAAGAGTGTGAATTATTCTTACATAGCCATTTGCTAGTGATAACACAATACTCCTCGTATTATATTGTATGTATAATATTCACAGCTATCTGTTTCTGCTATTTGTAGTAGGTAGTTGCTTATAAATGCAGGATGAAGTGATAAGAAAAACAGAGGTTATTTTAAGGTTCGTGGGTATTTACATAATAAAAGCCTCAATAGCTTTACATTTTGGATTAAGCGAATTTTCGCGGTCAAGCATTCGATAATGATTCGTGCTCAACCCAATCGCTCTTGCATCCTTCTCAACATAAATAAACAAATAGCTACCGTAATAAATATCGTACTCACATTGAACACCGCGCCGCACCATAAATTGGAATTTCTTTTTATTGCTGCACGTCTAGTTACTTGAAATTAACTCGTAATTGCTGATGAACCCATAATAAAATTACTAAATGAGCCGCTTTACAGATAAGTTAATTATACGCATTGATGGCATTGCGTTTTACTCTAATGAAGTAAATGTTTTACAGCATTTCAATTGATGTGACATTTATTACACGTTGGGTAATAGTTGCAATTAATTATTTGTTATTAAATAAAAATATGCAAAATAGAACGAGTGGAACAAAATAAAATATTTTAGAACACAAAGTTGGTCTTAACTCCCTAGGATTATTCAATTAGTGTTGATGCCGATATTTAGACGTTGGCCAAACAATAAAAAAACAAAGTACAAAAAATCTGTATTCCAATTATAACAGTATTATGTAGGTATATCTTCTGGGGATTAATATAGAACTTACTACATTTTCACTGATATTTGCGTCTTAATTATGTATAGACAATTGATGAAACGCTATACTCGGTAATGATTCGTTCGTGAGTTTTCATGGAATAATCTCGCTGGCTCTCCGTTGAGCGATGGCCTGTATGGGGTCCATGCGATATCCGCACGCACTTATTGCTCGAGATGAAAGCCTGGGGCTATGAGAATGGTACATCTTCAGCTTATACTAGTTAGCGGAGCCGACGAACACTTCTCATTTATTCAGTTCTAATCAACCCGCTGTTTTCACGGGATCGTACGTAAAACTTTGCTATTTTATGTTAATAATTCTTTCTCTCTATTTTACGGAAATGAATCAAATGGCGAGATCTTACTTCAATGAATATCGATGTTACAATTGTTCCGTCCTCTAATTGTACTCTAATTCTCCTCTAATTATAATTGTAGTCTGAGTGAGAGAGAACGTTCGCTGATTACTGATTATTATTAACTCGGTAATAAGAAATTTATTTATTGTACTGCATTTTAAATACATTTGAGTTGATCGTTTATTTGTTTTTTTACAATTTGAAGTTAGACTGCAAAACTTCATTGCTATGTCAAAAGCTCATTTTTTGTACTGTTATTGAAATAACAAAATTATTATAGCACTTAGCATGAAACATAATGTGCGATGTTTAACAAGTGTGGATGTTTCCGTTGCAAATGCGAGGCGAGCAAAAGTAGGCACCGATGGGCGCTCGGGGGCCTGTCGAGCTTGAAAAATTACTACTCTCGTAAATATTTCTTTGAAATGCAATTTAATTTAATAACACACACTTCAAACGCGTACTTACAATTCACTGAGTTTTTTAGACAACAATAACTTATGGCAAACAACATTTCTCACATTTACATATATTTGAAATTGTAAACAAGAGCATCCTAGCCATGCGCTGGACTCGTACGTAAAACGAGCGCTTATCAGTATTTCACGAAGGCGAGGCTCCTTTTTCTTAGCTCGAGATCCCCATACGTCGTGATATCGACCGAGAGCATCATAAAAATTGACACTGACAAGCAAACCGAGGTACTCGTGTTACCGTATAGGGCATTAATTTTACGGTCGCGACGAGTAATTTACTTTCTCGGAATGGTGCAAGATGTATGAAGGGTAATAAAGTGTTAACGGTGTCCCGATACTAGATCGTGCAATGTCATGCGATATACAAGTATACCTTGATTTACTTAACATTTTTATGTTCCTACTTAAATATTTACACGATTATTAATTTTAAATTTACTATCGTCAACGTATCGCCCGAGGCTACCGCGTACTCTTAAGAGATAAATTAAAAAAATATTCTCTTTACTTCATTTATAAATTTTAGTTTTATTCCCATTTTCAGTATAATTGCATAAGTACTTATACGTACGTATATGTTTTGTTATGATTTAAAAAATGTTTTCCACTTTTGTCAAATTATTCAAGATATTGGTATTATTTAAATCCAGAGGGCAGAGATATTTAATTATATTCCACTGTTATTTGGAACAGCCTCGTTGTAACCATCGCCTTCATATCTAACATAAGATATCCGAGATCACATCCTTGTGTTACAAAATAATTTATGCCCTATGTGTATCAGATACCTTAATACTCGATATGGAATTACATGTGGGTAGATAAAATCACAAATGAAGGTTAATTTCAATATTTGAGTCGTATACAATAAACAAATCATCGCGATGGTATCTCGAATGATCAGAAAGAACCGTCTATTATCTATGAATTCGACTGGACGCTTGCATTGTGTCGGTATTACCCAAGTTGTCCTACAGCCAGCCTGCATGCAATGGGCGATAAACGAGTTTCTCGCGAAAAAGCCAGCCTACATCCTTTGATATAAATATTACAAACAGTGATCCTATTAAGACAATTAGGCACCTTTATCCCACTGCATTTATTTTCTTCAGTAATGTTATTATTCTTTTAGGTATTTATTAATTTTACTTCTATATGTCCTTTCAATTACTTATTTTCACGTTGTCTACAGTCATTTACTCATTGTTCTTATGAGAATCATATGTTAGGCCCTTTTTAAATATCAAATTTGGTTCGACCTTTCAACTTTTCGCTCTACTAATCTGGGGTAAAATTATTGTTTGCACGACTGTTGCGAGTGTGAACCGTAAATATCCGTCCATCGATAAACAAGTCATTGCAAATTTGTTGAAACTTCGCAAATTTTGAACACCTTACTGGCTGCTCGATAGCGGTCAAACTAGTTCCTTAGTGCATAGGCATTGTTCGATACAATGCTAATTATAGGTGGTGGCCAGAGTTTGTTTAAAATTGATTTCGGTGGTGATCGTCCGCCAGATAGCGTAGTCGAGTATATTTTATTATAGCTTGGGACAACACAAGCCTTCGGGCAAACACCGCTTAGTTAACCTAAAGTGTACGGCGAAACATCTTGTTAAAAAAGTTGGTTCTATCATCATAAAAACCAATCTAGATAAAAAATACACAAAACGAAAGTCATCTGCTAAAATTGAAATCAGAGAATTTAATTTAGGAAATATAGATTATGAAGAAAACGAAAACTTGTTGTGTTAATAGGTATTGTTCAAGCGTAACAAATTATTATTACAACTATTCGTTAGGGGAAATCTACAAAATTGTTAACTGCTAGGTCCCCTTTGAAATTCCAGATGCGAAATATAGAATTTTGTTATTAGACAGCCTGTTGTAGTGCTGACGTCATAAATTTAAAGCTCATTGTTCCAGTGTGAAATACTGGCTTTGGGTAGGCGAGGAGCTAGAATGTCGCGAGGCGCTGACAGTGCGGCGATTGCAGATAAGCGCCGTCATAAGTCCCCCATCCGCCGCGTGCGCAAATAACGACAAATCGCGACTCGATCGCAGGTTCGCCGCACCGAGCGCGCGCACCACGTCACAACAATGCTGATGCGCCGCTCGATCGACGCTACTCGATGCGCGTGCGTCGTGTTTTATGCAGACTTTTCTACAATCCTTTACCGTATTTTGTCGAGACGCTGACAAGTTAAATATATTGGGAGAAGAAGCGATTTTTGTCTAGTGAAACGGCGTGGGGTAGCCGAGAATTGAATGCGGTGTTGCTATTTCTCGATTACAGAGGCGTTGTTTTTGTTATAGATATTAAATGACATCAACAAGGCTTTCATTGCTTCAGAAAGAAAAACGAATAAAACATTTTACATGAATTATATGTCATTAGATAATTTTATATTATTATTTAAGTGATTTTGTTCAAGTATTCGTAAAATAACTTTTTTACTTTTTTAATCATAACTTAATCGACTTATTTAAGATGTCAGACTATTTTTGTATCATTTGCCAAAGTAGAGCAGTTATACATTAAGTATACTCGAGCAGATATACATTAATTAAACTACAGTGAGTTTCTTACATTTAGATTCCCATTTGAGAACACAAGCGAATAGGAACTTGTTAGCAATTTACTTACACGTTCGTTTGAAACTAAAAGGTTCTTAGCTATATACTGTATAGACGGGCAGATAGATACTCGCTAAGCGGAAGAGACTACATTCGCAGTGGGTTCATAACTCAAGGTAACAATATGGCGCACAATTACAAGTCGCCGGTCGCCAGGTGACGATGATAAATGGGTTTCCTTGGGCTAGGGACACACGCGGGGCATTGTGCTCTCGCGCGCGTTTTCACGCTTGTTCCATGCCATCATAACAAGGCCCGCCCCGCTTCTTATTCCACTCTATGCAACAGGTGAAATTGAGATTCAAAATATAGCTTACAGGGTCTCAACCTGTGGTTAAATGTCTAGCTTCGGATTTGTCTCAGACTGGCTCATTTTATCAGCAACAATTATCTTAAAAGCGATACTATGATAAATGATTCGTAATTGTATTAGATGCTGTTCACACTGGCGCAGCTTTCAACGCGCCGATGTTTGGAGCGTTTCCAGCCGTCGCACGGTAAATGAGTAAATGTTTGGGCACATTGTTCTACGACCGGTTGTGACGGAAACGCAGCGGTGGGCTGCTACATTACTTATACATGCGCCGACGCACTTTAGCAATCAGCATTAATCAACACGATATGCCTGCGTGTCTCCTTCGTCCAGACTCATTGATTTGTTTATTTTCGCACTGAAAATATGGTTTGACGGTCAGTTCCTAGCTCGCGGCGAATGTTGGATTTGTGTTTCTAGCGTTCATCTAAGATAAGTGGACAGGTTATATTGTTAATACGCTGACAGCAATAGACAAGCAGTTAACGCTATTCCTAACATATTGTTATATGTTCCCACAAGGAATGCGTCGATAAAATAAAAATATATTTTCATGCCTCTCATGTTTTCTGGTGTAAGTATTATTATTGTTAATAACTTAATTAGTGAAGTGCTAGTACAACTATGTACATAGTTAAAAATGCCTCGTGCTCTATTTAGTGGAAATGACAATGGCTGTGAAGAGAAAGCGAGCTTGCGCGTCATTGTCCGCGTGTCGACATGAACACGCTGTGATGGCTTATCGCCCAAAACTCGAGGCCCATGTAAAGCATCTTCGTTTATCTGCCGATGCTATACTCGCTGCACGGAAACATCTTGTCACTCGCGTAAACTCGCCATGTTTTATTCCAACGCGTTCAGCGCCGATACCTTAATAAAACCCAACAAGATTGAGCAATAAAAAGTAATTTATTTGATTGTAATTTCAAAACACAAAATGGGTCTCATTTTGTAATATATTTTTATCTCAGTGGTTTTGTATTTCTCGCTTAAAGGGCACGTCTTGTATCGGTTTGCCCACTGATGAAGCGTTACACTTTTGGTTAAAGTTTTGATGGCATGTAATTGTCAATTTTGAGAATAAGACATTACGATATCTTACCACAACTGTAATAGCCTTTTACAGAAATACTTTTCGAATCATGTTTCGCGCCGAAAAAGTTTTTATGTTTTTACTAGAAATGTATCAATACTATACATGCATACATATTCTTTGGTAATGTTAGAAGTACGTTCCAATTTTTCTTTCCTGTACATGTTAACATTAGAATCATTAGAGATAAAAATAATCTTTAGTATCAAATTCAAAAGGTGTGAGATACATGGAGATGCTCTGCGAGGCGGGCAGACATCGCTCTCGCACTTCTCTCGAGCCGGCGTCGAGTACAATGCGCAACTTCGATATTATCACCGAACCAATCAATTTGATCCCTCATAAAAAGTTCTCGGTAGGCAGCTAGCTCGTATAATGCGGCCGCTGTATCGGTCCGTCGATCCGTGCCTCTGGTAGCCGGACTTTCCATATATTTTATGAGAAAAGGATATGGGCATTGTTGTAGGACACCCTGCTGGGCGCGCACCGGGTAAACACTTCAAATTACAAGTCAGCTCGGACAACCTCCTCGTGCACGGCCTCTGCCACGTCGGAAACCGCGCTTCCAATATTACGCTCCCATAAAAATAAGTCTTTGTACGTCCACATAGTATTTACGTCGATCGGTGGTAAGCATTATTTACTTACGTTTCACTTACATTTATTATAATAGAAATAGTTTAAATGGCAATATAACTAAACATCAACTATATCATTGTTTCTTAATTATTTTTTTTACAATATTACAAAAATATTTTCGGTATGTTTTTAAAGGCTTTTCGATATCCTTAAGGTACATAATAATCATAGTGTTTTTGTTCACAATGCCAGGTAACGTTCTATTAAATGAGGCAGTATATGATCGAGTCAGTCGTTTAAACAACAGATAACATATAAATCACAGTGTCGTCATTGCATTTGCATATTAATGGTACATTTGAATGGCTCATTCAATTGATACATGGTGGTACAACAGGACCGGGGATTAAAAAGTATCTTTATATTGGTGTCAATTATTTTCACAACATCAAGTTAGGAACATTCAGAGAACTGATGTATCATTTACAAAATCAACTGAAGTTTAATATAAGAATAAAGTCAATGCTAGGCATAACATTTAAGTACCATCTGTGTGACTCCATATTGAAGCGTCATCGAATACGAGAATGATCTATAATGTTGACGAAGTTGATATACCAGTAGGTAAAACCAGAGATTTCAAGTAAAGTCTGCATTATAGCAACTATGTGAGACAGAATATTCAACACATTTTCTCTTTTATGTATTTATAGTTTACTTTTAGTTATCGTTTCCTGGAGAGTAGAGTCTACTAAAGGTACTAATCTTTTGCAGGATTGATGAGACAGAGTATACCTGACGTATTTTTAACTTGATAGTTACTGACATATTGGTTACGACCAAGTGATGTATCCTTGTGCTATTTTAGGGTAGCAGCCCCTTAATCCTTGATTGTCGGTAGGCCAGTACCACTATTCTATTTTTTAAATACTTATTAAAAATTAACCATTAGCGATTTACCATAAATCATCTTACTCAATGCTATTGCTATAATCTGTAACGAGTTTTATAGTTAACAATGTCAATTTGTTGACACTTATGTATCTACACAATTTTTAGCTACCGAACTTCTAGAAAAAACTTTTGTGCACATATACTTATGATTCGAAGAAAACCTGTGCTAATGTATGAAAGTTAAAAATACGATTTATAAACAAACATAAAATATTAAATAAGAATATTGCGCAGAACCCTTGATATGAGTGCTAAGAGGGCTAAGGGAGAGGCTCGAGATCGGCGCGAGGTGTTACACGGCGGGTATAAATAAAAGAAGATTGTCCCCAAGGACCGCAGGCCATAACGTGCCCTTTACTCCACTTGGAACTCCTGCCATATTTGATATGGGTATCATATTATTCATGTAGTTTGTCTTCGTTATTTAATATCATTATTATGTTACGATTAGCAAATCTTAGTACATATTTCCGTGTAATGTCTATAGATAGATTATTTAATAACTGTGCATTAAGGATGAGAACTTCGCAAATAACTTACTTATAATTTAATATTGAACGGTTTTATCAAGTTGTATTCTTTTAAAATCACTTTCAACTTACCGAAAATTAAGATGTTATAATACGAAGTGTCTTCGTTAATCTAGTTTAAGATTATAGGATTTATAAATAAAATTACATATTATGTGGGGATCAAAGTGGAATACAGTAAAGCTTGCACGATTAGACGTCCCCGCCCCGCGCCGCCGCCACACGCGCGTCCTCCAAATAAAAGTGCTGTGTTGTCGCGCGCCAGAATTACGACGCGATCCTCTTTTATTATCTCTTTTTTAATTCAATTTTACGATAACGTTGCGTACACACTGACTGATGTAGTTCAACTTCACTCGGACAGAGTGAGTCGAGCTGATTCGATTCGTCTTTATACTGGTAACATTTATGTTTCTCTATTTTAGGGGTTTTTTTTTGTATTTGGTATTTTATATACATACTAAGATTATGCACATAAAAATATAATATAAATACATATTTCTAGATACATCTTTACTAAATATAGTATAAATGAAGATAATAGACGAATAGACAATTTTAGATGCAATTCCAAATTTCCTGAATTTTTAATAACCCCATTGTGATATTTTAGTTTAAAATTGAATTGTTCATCCCTAGAGAAATAAGCTTTCTTATTTATCGTGAGAGGAATTCTTGGAGTCTTCTAAGTCGGTGCGCGGTCTACTCTCCTCATTTGCATACAAGCTACGATTTGTGTATTGTTAATTAGAGCAACTCAAACAGGTTCCGAATAATGCAGCTCGCGCCTCGGAGACGGGTTTACTAGGCCTTCTTGTTGTGCCATTATTGTTTCGTCTTTTATTTAAATAGCGATAGACTAAGGCGCAGCGTGTGCTACGATACAATTGAACATAATTAACTTTGTATGGAAATTGTCGCTGTTGATTTATTAGTAATAGCTCTCTATTTTAATGTGTTTGAACATCGGTAATGAAAATGTAATAACAATTTAATGGTCTCTGACATACAATTACACATATATCGATATTTATTTAATTGTTACAAATCGAAAAGTAATATTTAACCATCCAAATCGTTGTCGCATACAAAAGACATCAACGCGGTTATATCTCGACTTGTATTCTTCACGCGAATTCATGAGTTTTAATTTGAATGCTGAATCAATAAAAATGCATATATATATATATATATATATATATATATATATGTATACCTACCTACTTATATACCTACTTTCTTGTAGGTATGCCTAATTGAAATTTCACTACGTCGTAGTGAGTTAGCAACTTAGAATAATCGCATCTTGATTTAGCATTGAATCGAGAGCGTGTTGTTCAAAGACGGCTGTTCAACAGTCACTCTGAGATAGCTGGAAGAGCAGCGACTGAGCAAATGATGCAACAAGCGAGGTTGACTCGAGAGCGATCGTAAATTCGTCCTAGTACCTACCGCGCGGCGGGTCGCGCCCGCTCCAAGCTCTCCACGACACATTTTATTGTCAAAACCCATACCAAGCTGCCTTCTCTGATAACTTTATTGTTATTTACATCACTGAATTATCATTCCGATAGCCGTTGTTTTACATTTGTATAATGTCGTGTCAGTGCCGGCCTTTGTATCTAAATTGCTTAATTGGAAAGTCTCGGAGAAAGGACGCTCTACAGATATGTGTACAAAACCAATTGTATGTAAAATTTTCTATATTAAGTACGTAGTAACTTATATTTTCATACACTTTCATAGTGCTTAGGATGAATGAAAATAAGCTTCATACTTAATCGCTTTTTATCGCGTTAAAATTGCAATAGCGATAACTTTACGAAGAATATTACGTGGGTATTTGCACTGGCATAATTAAATGAAATGGTCGTACCTGTTGCGACCGCAACAGCGTCATGGCGTGCCTTACGCACGTGCGAAGTCGGGCACAAGGAAATCGAATGCAAAATATTACCATTATCAATTGGCAATAAAGAATGAATCGATTGCCAGGTGAAACAAAATATTGAGTTGGGTATAGCGCACAAATGCAGTGGGTGTCCGTTCCTTGCCATTTACGGCCTGCGTCCCGCTCCACTCTCGTCTCTTAATACCATATTTTATTCAACAATGATCGGATTGTGTCGTGAAAGAAGATATGCTGTGCCATGTTTGCTTTTTGCAGACATTCCCATTTACGTCTCATTTCCGAGCCGAGTCGACAGTAATTTTATCATTTTAAAACTCCAGAACTCGACCGTGGGCAAAGTCCTGGTGCTGAATAAGACTTTACAAATTTTTAAACGCAAATAAAGTCTTAATAAACACTTTTTATGGTAGCCTTGTAATTTTATTTGCATGCAAAATAGGGATCGTGGCGCGTGTTAAGCTAATAAGGAACGGATGACCGCTCTTAACGATGCTATATATCGATAATAATATTTTCTGCCGTGTGGTAAATGCAATCACGCTACGTTAACTTGAAAAACATGGGATTCTGCCAAAAGAGACTCAACGTTGGTATAAACATACATTTGAATTCTCGCATCGTACCTTTTTTCTTACTGAAATCCTTAATTTTGTATACGTACATATATGGGGTTGCTATTTTAAAAAGGACAAAGGTACCTATACCCACAGAAACCTACTACGAGTTTATATGAAATACCCTAGCAAGCAAATATCTGTGCAACATCAAATACAGCTTCAGTTCAATTACAGGCTTGAAGGAATAATGAAGATTTTTAAAATCTTTAAATTAATAAAATTAGTTTTTAAAATTATAAAATCATTAAATTATTCACAAGTAATAATGAAGATTTTTAAAATTATACAATTGCATGGAACTTTCTGATTTACGTAGGTATTCTTTTATAAAACTAGTATCGCTTTTAGTTGAAAGTGGATTTCGAAAAGAAGTTTTCAATGGCGCGTTTGTGGAGTCGATAAAATTGTGCTCTGCATGTTGCTTTGCAAATGCGGCCTATTTAGACTTGGATATCGTCGCAACGAGAATAATGTTATCCCGGCACACCTCAACCCGTGTCACTCGCAAGGGCGTGTCAGAGATAAGTTTACATATTCTGTATGCATTATGCAAATTGAAGTTTTATGTTAAGCTGGCGCGGGGCGGCCGCGCGAGCCTCATGCGACATTTCACTCCGTCATTGGTGCAATGTCAATCTCCACTTAATACTCGGCCACTGACCACTAACCTTTGCAGTTTGCTGCGTATATGCGAAAATAAGTAAGAAACATAATTATAACAAAATAAGCCATGCTATTTATATATTACCCTTAGTTGCAATACCGAAGTAAGGGTAAAAATATAATATGGAAGAAAAATACAAAACTTTTAAATTTACAATGGCAGCATTTAATTCAACCTTTCAAATATTATTTAATATACATTGTAATACATTCAGTATTAAGTTCGTGTCACCGATTACTTGTCGCCGGTTAACTTATAAGTTTATAATGAATCGTTCTATAAATTATATATCGCGTTACGGTAATATAATACTGTCGATAGGTAGGCTTAAATAAATCGAAATTATTGTTACATAACAAAATTGATTGCTGTTCAGAAATAGTGCTAGCAAACGCAATTACCCATAATTCAGGAACAAGTTGGCCTTTCAAATTGTCATAAATAGTTGGAGGTGTCAAATACAATTTTATAACAGGTCGGTGGAGCTCGGCATAGGACTTGTTTAACCGACAGCTAGTTACGTCATGTTGTGTCTTGAGCGAAAATATTCGATCGGAATGAAATCGCAAACAATTCATCTGCCGCCTAAAAAGTAAACTACCCTCAAAATAAGAGTGGTGTCGGTCATATTGAGAATGGTCTAGGAATAATTGTATATTTAAATAAGAAGTATTTTTAAAATAGAATTCGCTTATGAACACGTAATCGTTTACTCTCTGACATTTACTCGTTCGCGGGGCAACGAGCTTGCGAGCCGTCTCGCTTGTACTTGTACCACCTTAAGATTGAAAATGACCTAAGGTCATAAAATCCAAGCAGTAAATGACGCAGATTTTGTAATTCACAATATTTTAATGCTAATTCTGAAAAATGTACATTTCCTGGAAAGTTATAGCGTCCTTTATATGTATTACTTTACGAACCTAGCACTCATTGCCTTGCTGAGTAAACATATCGAAAACGATATGCCAGATGGATAAACGCCGAGTGTAACGCACTCAAAGTATTTTATATACGCTTTACTCGTAACCCATAAGGTTGACTCACCATGTAGTATGTTTATTATTTTACTTAAAATAAACTTAGTATTGGATCTATTATATAAATCGCATTCTTGCTCTAGTCTTGCTCCCGATCGAGTAAGGGTCGGCACAATTGCATAAAAGTTTTATATAGGTTTGGCCGTAGTTTTACGGCCGGTCGCCTGTATGACGTCAACCCTACTTAGGAATGTTGCTCTGGGTGGCTACACTATCATCAACAACCTTCTCTCGATCCACTTTTGTGTTCATCCAATGTTGATATAAACTACGACTGATGTACTCGTAACATTCAAATGAAGTAGATGCATATTTTGCGAACTTTTTACGACTATACACGTGATTATACAAAATACGTTTTGTTTATTACATGTGTAGTTACAAAAACCTTATTACGATGAAACAATGTTTCATTGATTGAGCAATCCGTTATAATTACAATTGTTACTCGCATATTCGACCATTGTGACTATAAATCTGTAATGCTTGGAGCGTTACCACGGACGGTAATATAATCAGTAGGTACAACTATTTACAGCAGGTTCGCAATTGTAAATCATAAGCATAAACCTGTATAAAAATGAGATCAAGCCTGTTATTAGTCGTCTGGTATAGATATGTAGTTGAAGATGTACTAATATATGTGTGTAGAAGTAATATTCAGGTAATGTAAGCATTAATGAAATGAGTATAAGAAAGAAAATAAAAAGAACACGTCTCGATGGTTTCAACAAGTGGAAAGAATAGATGATGACAGAAAGAATGAGAAATCAGATATATGTACAATGCGAGTTTTGATGGATGGATGGATGTAGAAGCCGAGGGAGATCTAGACTTTCCTATCTCGACCAAATAGGTCAGATACTGGCTGAGGGGTCAGACAATGGTCTCTGAACCAACGTGTATGTATGACGAGACTGATTAATGAAGATGAAGCCCGTGAGGTTTGTAATGATAAAGATATTGGGCTACAAACAAGAAAATTACTAACGTGTGGCTTATGGCATGGAATTTGATAATTTTGATATCAAGTTTTTTTTTCATTAAAGTTTTGGTCCTATTTTTACGTACATTGCAATTGTATGTTGCAGAATTTAAAGTCGTTGAAACAAAGTATCAAGTATATAAGCACGCTAATACTTCTTGAACAGCACTTTCCATCAATGCAGGTGTGGAGGAGGCAACGCTGAGAGGGGGGAGGGGCGAGCAGTAGTTCATTCATCAAGCTCCATAAGGCTCTAAACCTAATTCGACACAAGCAACCTCGCAACATCCGCTCTTGCAAAACGTTATTTCATTCATAACTTGAACGTGCGCAGCGCCCACACTGGATGTTTCTATTTATTACTGTGTAGCACATTATTTTTTATTTTTATATAAGTCACGAGGTATACGAATATGTAGGCTTTGTAAATAATTAAGAATCCATGTAATTGGGCACTATTTAAAGGTTTCATCTAAAAAAGTTCCAGATTTAATACGAAGTGTTGATAAATGTAAAATTTATTTTATAACCTGATTAGCTGATTACTTGTTGTATTATTTATTCACGTTAACGAAAAATCGGAATATTGTTAAGATAACAAATTTCGATATGTGTGAGTACCTGTACTCGTATATGTGGCTTTATTTCAAATTTTCACAATAATTATAGGATTTTAGGGCTAGTATGGCCACAGCCGAAAGTCAGGACCGCGCCCACGCCAATGCGAGCGACGGAAAACAACATTTAAGTTGAGTCGATGACATCAGCGCTTGCGCCGCGCCTGCTACCGCGCCAGCACGGGCGCACGCGCGAGCTTTGTCCATTCATAACAGCCTTCATCTCATTAAACTTTTTGTTATATAAAGTTTTTAGTAAATCTAAAGCTATTTATGCAACTAAGATTGATGATATAGTATAATGGTAGAGTTTGGTAGGCATGTTGGCTAGCCAGTCTAGACATGTTCGAAAGCTTATCTGGTTTCAACTGCTACGGTATATAACGATCTGCCATTGATTCAAACAGAACTTCAGGTTTAAATGACATATTACCGGTCCACAACTATACTATTGAATGCATGCACAAGGTCACTGTCACAGATGTAAGCTACCTACCAGTTTTCTAGGACGTATTAAGAATTGTCTCATTAGTCTCACTAGCTACGATAACATGGGATACTGGAACCAAATGGTAATCAATAACTATAGTAATAATGACTAATGATATTATGACACTATCTTAGCCTATCCTAGAGCCTGTCAAAACCCTACCATTCAGTTGCATTTAGCAGTCATAAAGCTCTCACGTACAATATTACTACAATTAGAAATATGCACGTGTCGTATCACATATGAACATCGCGTTGACGTGTGGTTGGTTCGTGTGTAACTATTGCATATATTGTGTAAGTGGCGCATCGTTATTAGTTGCATAATTATATTCCTGTCATTAACAGTGATACTCGCTGTGAATAACAGGAAATACGATAGTTTATTACGCACGATATATTAATGGTGATCGTAATATATTATGCTTTTAAATAGGATAATACTGAGAGCATAGACAAAACGACACACTCGCTCGGGGTAAGACAATCCGTCCGATGAAAGCAAGCTCGCTCTTCCTAAATCAACGTCAAATTACCACCTCTTAATCTTTTGTAGGCGATTCGGTTACACGCACGTGTTCTCACAGCGGAACACTAGCGGAGGCTGAAATACCGACACTTTAGACGAAGATTGCCTTATAAATCTGACGTTTGAGAAATTTTACATGTCTTTGTTAGTAATATATGTTTCGTCGGCATCACGCCATATTACTTTACTATTAGTTTGTGAATGGAGTGCGATGTTGTAAATGTCCCATTCTTTGTGGTACATTTTGAATTACAATTGATTGTGGTGCTGCTTAAGAAATTGTCTGTAATATCAGGCAAATTCGATAAGTGTACGTGGGTATAGAGTCGATAATTGGTATTGTGTGTCGCTCGCAAGTTTTATATAACGAGAATTAGCTAAATTGTCGGAAGACCGTTGAAAGTAAAGGAACGTAAATGCTTTATGGACAATAAAACAGACAAGTGTGATAGGATCTCGCAGGCCAGTTAGACCATAAAGTATGTCTAAGGTCATCCGTTACGATGCCTAGTAACTCTTTAATACCTTAAAATAAGTAGCTTAAAGTACAGACAAAACTTATTTTATACGAAACTATACCATACACCATTACCGCAAACCTTAGTAAAATATAAGTAGGTACATGTAATCTTGTTTATGTTATCATTTTAGATATGATTTTTTTTTAATGTTTGCACTTGTACGTATCTTGATATCGCCCATTTTAGTCTGATGTGCAACAGAACAATGTTTATCTCATTTATGTTAGGTATGTTTAGCTCATTTAAAATAATTCGGTCGCTAGCATGAGACCATGTTCAAAATATTTATTTCATATGTCTCACTTGTAAGTATACAAATTATACACACATGGTTAAATTTTTTTTTTGTTAAGTTGCACTTAAATTAAAGTTATATGTCTAATATTGTTGATTGTTGTAATAGAACATTGCGTTCAAAATTAGGTGTACTTTAAAAATTGAAATATATTGAGAAGACTTATATGGAGAAGAGAAGTGAGATTTCGATTATCTGTTGTCGGAGACGTTAATTGCTAGTGAAGATAATTGTTGGCTAAACAAAGCGTATGTTAGGCCAATGACGGGCGAACGGGCTTTCGCCTGGAGGCGAGTGGGAATGGGCATTTGTATGGGAAACCTCTTACACACGTACTTATGACTTTTATTACTATGTAAAGTATAAGTAGAGATGAAGTGTTAAGATAATAGTTTTAACAAATTTTTGGTAATTTTGTGATTATGTGCATATGTATACTAATATTATAAAGAGGAAAGATTTGTGTGTGTGTGTGTGTGTGTGTGTATGTAACGAATAGGCTCAAAAACCACTGGACCGATTTCAAAAATTCTTTCACCATTTCAATGTTACATTATCACTGATCAGTATAGGCTATATTAATTACTAGCTTTCGCCCGCGACTTCGTCCGCGTGGAGCGGTTTGTATCTGTATTATTTGCAATAAAAGTATTCTAGGCATTTAAAATGCTGCCCAAAATCGCTATTCCACGCGGACGAAGTCGCCGGCCGAAGCTAGTGAAAGATATTTTACACTAGTTGCTAGTTTGGTCGCGTCGATTTTTGTTTTTAATACGGGTCGTGCCTTTCGGAGGGCTTTTGCGACATGCGGGAAACAGGGACAAGTGGACCGACCACTATGGCCCTATAGCTATATAGCCCTATAGCCCTAAAGCTCTAAAGCAATATGGCCCCATGAGTAATAAGGTTCGGCGATTGGCGAATGCATATCTACGGGCCTCTCAGTCGAGCGGTTACAGATCCCTACTGCGAAACCGGAGCACGCGGGTTCGATTCCCGCCCGGGACAGACAGTTCGTGTGACGAGCGCGTTTTGTTTGCACTGTGTCTGGTCGTAATGAAAAAATATCAATTTAAGTATCATATCGTATGTATATATGTGTGTATATCGGCTGTTCGGTTACCGTAACGCAGGCATTCAATTGCCTAATTAGGAAAACGGATAGCCGAGTGTGGAATCGTCCCGAGATATTATTATTATTATTATTATTTCTGTCTGCCGTAAGCATATGTGAGTAGACACGTGAAACACTAAGTTGTGCGCGCACGTGTTGTGTTGGAATTCAATCAATGGATTGCGCGTGCGTCCTTTAAACGGCACACATGTAACAGGTTCGTTGTTATTGTGTCGTTTGTGTAGGTCGCGCGTCAGCGCTGTTGTGTGGTCCGTGCGCACGGTGGTGTTTTAGCTCTTGTCGGCGGCGAACTGGAATTTGCGAAAACCAAACCGATGCGCCGTGCGAACGCTGATGGATGAAGGCGCCGGGGGAGACCTAGATTGTCCTATCTCGACCGAACTGCTCAGACGCTGACTGACGGGGGAGTCGAGAGTCTCCGAACCGGCGTGTATGCATGAAGAGAGCGATGAATGTAGACGAAGCGCGTCAGGTTTGTAAGGTTTGCAAGTGTTATTTGGCATTCGGTGCTTTCTGCCTGCCACGTTAGGGACCTGACGTGACGGTTTGTTGTTGTTGTTGTGGTATTCTGTTTCTGAGTCATGAGGCGTGACTGTAACATTTCACGTGTCTGATAAACCGAGGATATTTCGTACAATTTTTTTCAACCCCTATTTTGCTTAATCAAGGGTGGAGTTTCCAAGATTCCTTTCTCACCGCTCGCTTATACAATATGAAAAAAAGCTATTCTGCCGATTTCACGATTCTAGGATGAGCGATTTGTGCTCAACGTTCTCTCTCTCTGGGTCAGCCGTTCATTCGAACGCCTTCCTATTGTTCCTATGTGCGATGTCAACAGTAATCTTCTATATAGTAATACTGACCCTCGTGCTCGAGAGTGGTTAGATACCGTGACTGTAAAACCGCTGGTCGTGGGTTCGATTCTCGCCCGGAACAATCATTTGTGTGTGTGTGTGTGTGTGTGTCTGTGTGTGTAGCACAGTTGTTTGTTCCGTGTCTGGACGTCATCTGGATGTAATTCATAATGTATATCAAAAATCTCGTCCGTAACTTGTGCCAACATTCAGTACCAATGCGTACCGACCCTTTATTGCTCATTGTAAAAAACTACCAGAATGTCTCGTGTAGATGCACTTGAATTCTCCCAACGGATTCGTCATTGTGATGCAATGCTCTTCGTATGCATATGCACATCCTTGACCGCTGTGGTGACGTCATTAATAATAATAATAGTAGTAGTAGTAGTTAGATAAAACAAAGGCACGTTACAATCGTCACTGTAAAAGCCATTCTTTATATTAAAATCTTTAGCTGCACAGACTTGCCGTTCGTGCCTTTTTAGTTCATAATGTTTTTAGCAATTTGTACCTTTTTTTTTTCTCTCGCCTGTCTCCACTCATCCTTGTTTGTCGATGAGTTAATTTATATAGTCACTAGCTTTTACCTGGGACATCGTCCGTGGTGGAATAGTGTCTTTTGCAATAAAAGGATATCCAAGAAAATTAAAATGCTGCCCAAAGTCACTATTCCACGCGGACCAAGTCGCGAACAAAAGCTAACAAAAAAATGTTTTTTTCTTAAAAAGTACCCCATGTTACTTCTAATACCTCCAAGAATGTGTGTACAAAGTTTCACGACGATCGGTCAAGTAGTTTTCGCGTGAAAGCGTAACAAACAAACTTACATTCACATTTATAATATTAGTTGGGAAGTAGGGATTACAAAGGGCATATGGCATGGTCCAGTATGATCGAAGAGAGGTTTAGCTCAACTGCTGCCGCAGACTGGTCCAGTATTGTTGCAGCCTTTACCCGTGGGCGAGATTTGTCATACTTGTTGTATGTACGATCGCGCTCGAAAGTGTGCCAGAGACGTGCGCGCCCGTGTACCGTCGCGGTCGCAAGTGTTACGTTACGTCACGTGGCGACTATCTTTTCGAACGCGGCTGTTGGTCGCGCAGAAATCGAATGTCCAAAAAATAAACGAATACCTTAATCTTTTTGGAGTTTACTCCTTAAGAAACGATTTGAGTTATAGGGCCCGGTTCGGAAATTTTATGAGGAGTAAAATCAAGTGTAACGTGTGACGGATGTGACGTAGGCCACTTATGGCAACTGACTGCTCTATGGCGTCGTTTCCCGTCTAATTTTAGATTTAATTTCCGGTAGAACACTTGGAACGACTAGATATGGTATAGATTTTGTTTTTGTTTTTGACCAATGACTTATCTATATCTATACTAATATTATAAAGAGGAAAGATTTGTGTGTGTGTGTGTGTGTGTATGTA
>DWDX01001187.1:0-20035 GCA_018245675.1 Agara michaeli | reverse complement strand
TTCACCAGTTACGTTTAAGTCCCACAATGGAATAGGTGGTGAGCCTATTGTCATGCACCGGGCACACATCCAGACTCCGAGTCACTGCTAGAAATTCTAAATTAGAAAGATCCAACAGTACCCAACCCGGGATTTGAACCCAGGACCACCCGATCGGCAGTCGCGCTAGCGACCGCCCGACCAACGAGGCAGTCAAATTTAAGTAATTAAAAAAATTTTGAAATCGGTCCACGCGTTCCAGAGTTATGAGGTAACAAACATAAAAAAAATAAAAAAAATAAAAAAAAATACAGATGAATTGAGAACCTCCTCCTTTTTTTGAAGTCGGTTAATAAAACAACATAACAATATATAAGTCCGGGAAACAGGAAATGGAGGATACTAGTTGACGTTTTCGCAATTCTAGATGTATATAAGGAAGTAGGAAACAGAAAAGACAGAAGAATTATAACACTTAAGTTACATACTTCACATCACACACATAACCATACACACACACACACACACACACGCGCGCGTAAATAAACTAATAAATGAAGTAATAAAGATAAATTGTCCATCTCTCTCATACTCAATTTCAAACTAAAATCATTGCATTATTATTAATCGTAACAAAAATCACATATTTTAATTCAATTACCTCCACCCATGACATGTTAAGGGCATAAGACACGCGATCAGGATGCATATATCAGTCATATTATTATGAATAAGCCGATAACCTCTTGTGAGGCACTCCTTGTAACCTATAACTATTCCCTGCATACAACCTTCAGCATCGAACTATGCGTGTTTGTGTTACAAAATTATTTTACAATAGAACAGATGAAGTCATAGTCCTATGAGTTACTCTTATCCGTTTTGTCTATTACCCGGTTTTTGTCTATTATTTATTGCGGTTATAATCTGTATTGCGTTTAGTAAGCGCGTGTGAAAGACACAGTAAAAGGCCTAGACCCAGCTGTTACCGGTGAGACCTGAGCTTGGAAGTAGGACACGAAATAACAACAAATGATCAGCAAAACCTTAAATCACCCCAACATACTGGATTGTATAACGCAGCGACATTAAATTGCATTTCTTTAAAGCTGGCCTGTGTCCAGTACTTCGTTAGATGTCGCAAAATATACAAGATGCTGCCTACGTCTATTTAAAAATTATATCAAAATACGGTTTTTTTTTCGTGTAAATTAAAAGATAGACACAGACAAACAGTTTGCGAAGACCTTCCTTTATACCGAGTACTTTAATGCACTTACAGTGGTCTGGGTTATAGCAGACGTAATGCGAAAAGTCACGAATAGCGTGACTGTACACAATAAAAATACTTTCAAAACATTAGCTTTTTATTAATTTTCAGGGTGGATAACACCTTGTTTCGCCATTATCACGATGATTTTGAATTGTTTGTATTCTTTTCGAGCACTCCGCGAAAACAAGCTCCCCTCTACGAGCGGCTGTCTGATTGCGACCGAGGAGCGAGTCGTGAGTAATGACGTCACCGTTCACAGTTTATGGTCGGATTTAGTTTGTACTCTTACTGCACCACAAGCACTGGCAATTAGTATTTTTCGTAGATGTGTAGTGTGAAACATATCTTGTGATTGGTCCCATTCAGATTCATTGATTCAGAGAACTTGGAGTCCACCAACAGCTCAGAAGAAGTAGGAGGAAGAGAGGGGGGTATGCGTTGTAAGGATTCCACATACTTCGGTATCTCTTCGAGTGCCTTTTAAAGGTTTTCCGCGCCACCAAAACAAAGTTATATGTACGTATATACATAATTTAAAATAAAACGCTATACCTATAAACGACGAAAAATATTCAATTTGTAAGTTTTTGTCAATAAAGAGTATAACAATTCCGATCTGAAGTTAATTTGAAAATTTCGAATGGAACCGATGATTACGTAAATCCATCGACCATAGCTTGGTAAAGCATCGCTGGTATAGGTTCGTTAGATCCATTTATGGATTGTTTGTTTTTAATCAAATTTTATAATAACGACAAAATGGTGATACGAAAACGTCTTAGATGTTGTTTTGAGAAAAGAATGTCTTTATTAGCGTAGTACTTTCGTCTTCGATGGAAAGTGTATATACGCTTTTGTTTTGTTGACGCGAATTCTGCGAAATGCGATTTAATAAAATCACAAAGGATTTATAACTGCTAGTTGTGGGCTCTGACTTCCTTTTAGCAGAAATTTCATTTATTCTCGTAAACCAGTGTTTCCCAACGTGGAGCCCACGCCCCACAGGGGGGCAATTTGATAGTTTACGGGGGCAATTTAAAAGTGGACTCCACACGACGTAACTCAAGGATCGCACTAAATGAATACGGAAAAATCAATATAAAAATTATTTTGAATTTAAATTTTTTATTATATGTTTTGAAATTTTACCTACGATGTTTTGATAACGATTTCATAGTGATTTCTATCTAAAACTTATCATTTATACCTATATCTTAAAGGAACAAAACAATTTTTAAAGGTTAATAATTATGTATGGGGGGGGGGGGGCATAAAAATTCTAGAAATGTTAAGGTGGGTCATGGCCTAAAAAAGGTTGGGAAACACTGCCGTAAACATTTCATTAGTTATTCCGTTATATTAAGAAAAACAAAATAGTAGGTAAGCAAGATGCAGTCTAAGAAAGAATTCGCTAGCTCCGTAAAGTGACTGAAATATCAGCATTTTTCCAACCCTCTATTATTCTTCTGTTGTATCCAACATCTGTTGTGTCTTTTCATAATTGGAAGGTTCAGGCCATACTCTACTAGGCTGATCAATTTTCAAGTGATTTTGAGAACTTATACTATTATTATTATTACTGGGATTTGAATACCACACCTCTATAGTGATAGTCTGAACTTTAAAACACTAGACTAGACTATCTATGCTTTTGCAAAACAGTAAAAATTATAAACGAAAGGAAATATTACAATAATTTTAGAAACTGGTTTTGTTTAATGCATCATTTCAAGCGCTAAAATTCTCCGCGCAAAGTACATTCTCGCTTTAAATACCTACAGAACAATGTCAGAATGTCGAGCGTGTGCTTGGAGATTGAACGAGGATAACGTAACAACGCCGCCGTGGAGAATCTCGTGCGGAACTAAATATTGTGAAGCAGTTACATGCTTATTTATTGGTTGCTTTGTGTGCACACCAAATACACTGATTCAAGTTTATATATATATACTTTACGAGCTGTGTCTCGCGCTGTTGCCCGCGTAGATTTTGACCCTGTGGGGATATCGGAATAAAAACAGTCTACATGTTGCCCTATAATCTTAGTTTCCAACTAACTGCCTAGTTTTCACAGCGCACGCGAAAACTGCCTCTCATAGGCTAATTCCCGCTCCCTTGGTTTACATTATTGTAGTTTTCGTAAGGATCCTTAATTTGTTTGGAAATAAAATATAGCCTATATTACTCGGCGATAATGTAGCTTTCTGTCTGTGAAAAAATTTTGCAAAATCGGTTCAGTAGTTTTTGAGTTTATTCAATACAAACACACAAACAACTCTTTCCTCTTTATTATATTACTGTAGAAGATTGTGCACACTGTTTTGCTTGAAATAGGCTTGTCCTTCGCTACGAGCTCGACTGATAGATATTCAGGTGTATCCTAGGATGTATCGCGCTAGCCTATAACGTGCCTATACAAAGTAGTCTTCGATAATTCCAAGTTGTAAGTAACGGGAACAAGGGAAGACGACAGTGAGTTCCACTTCACAATCGGTACTAGAAGTGGGGCCTTATTTAACACTTCTCAAAGTACTATGCCATGTGGATGAAATCGCGGGAGGTGCTCTAGTTGCGAAATAAACGGTAAAATAATTTAGTTGGAGCGGGACAAAATATTATGTGAGCGCTTATAGAGTGATTTATTGATTCTATCTTCACGAGCACACGTTTCTGTACTTGTACTGGTGTCATACGTTCGGTATGTCGCTGGATGATAGTGGGTTTAGGCGGATTGTGCAGTGGCTAGACTATGACATGGCTGGGAGCTTTGGGTTTCGTCGCTGCTAGGTGCCGCTCGCAATCATGGTAGGTTTGAGCGCACACCGTTAAACTGTAATGAAGCTTGCTGGATTGAATTAGACGCGGCTGGTACAAGCCTGACTTACTTCGTTTATATTTATCACCCTCTTCAGATAAAACAAACTGCTATTATAATTAGACAGTTGAAAAAGATATTTCTAAAATTCCTAAAAGAAATATTCAATTTTACACTTACATATAGAAAGAATAGTCATGTTCATCACCCATATACATATGTATGTGTCCTTAGTTTAGAATCAGACTTAGTTTATCTCCATCTATCTAATATTCCTTTGGCGATTAGATCATTATCTAACAGAGTATCGCCTTTTTATAAAATGTCGGAGCGTATCACGATTTACCCGATAATGTGGTTCAACTACGACATTTAAGCGGTAATACAATCCTTTTGTATTGCCCGTAATTACCTTAGTGTCATTGGTATCTTTAGAAGTGTTTAGTTGGAGGTGATAGCGCTTGCTTGAAAATACGTTTCTAGAGATAAAACGTCAGACCCTCATGAATTATTACACTCTAGAATTTAGGAGCTCTCTCAAATTTTATTCTATGCATAATAATCAAACGTAGACTTAACGTTTTTATGTCAATTTCAAAGGAACCTTATTTATTTGGTTCAGGTATATTTTTGATAGGTGCCGTGGAGACCAAGACTCAGTCTCGACCAAATGGCTCAAACACTGGCCGATGGGGCAGTCACGAGTCTCCGAAAAAGTGTCGAAGCTATTACAACAGTGATATTGAAACTACATTAGTCCATTTTATTTGAAAACATTCCTCTTCGTACATGAGTTAATTCTTTAAACAAATAAAAACATTTTCCAGTGGCCAAGTTCAGTGGAAGCAATAAATGTGTCACTTTAAACGACTAACTGCTTTCTTAATAATGGTTCAAAAGCATAAATGGAAACACGATTGAAGATTGAGCATAACTCACACTGTCCAGTCTAAAAAAGCAAATCTTTCATTTCGCTAATATTATCGTTTTTGCTAATGTTTTTTTTATAATTAGTGATGGGCCACGTAAAGTGTAATAGACACTGCTAGAATAAAATAATAATAGTAATATCTAGGGACAATTCCACACACGGCTATCCGATTCCAAACTAGGCAAAGTCAATTATGGTGACCAGATAGCCGATAAACTACATAAATATCTACCGCATAAAACTTTTATACATATTTTTATTGCACTCAGACAAGAGACAAAAGCGCTCAACACACAACTGTCCTGCGTGGGAAGCAAACCCTTCCAATTGCTAAATCGAATCTAAATCGGATCTGATTGGTACAATAATAATAATTAAAGAGAGAAACGAAGTTCCTTTCAATGAATTAGTGAAGGAATTGTAATAAAATTTTATTTCTTTTTATTTTTTTTGTTATTTATTATGTACAAAAAACCTGTATACAATACACTCAACAAAAATAATTGTCGCGACACCACACTTTTCAATGCGAAACAGAAAGACGTAACGAAAATAACTGGCTTGCTTTCTATGAGAGAGAGAGAGAAAGACAGAGAAACACGCGCACGCCGCACGGCTTACAACTATAGCAAAAAGTGTCGTTACAACTTTTGGTCTTAATTTTTCCCGCCTAGCACCCTTTCGAAACGCGCGATAAAGAATGTCGTTCCAATAATTGGCACGTTCCACACTCAGCTATCTGACTCCAAATGCAGCGACATTAGTATTGATAACCGGACATACATACAATGTATTGCTTATATAGATATATTAATACACTCAGATACAACAAACAAATGTGTTCATCACTCAAACGTTTGGCCTGGGTGGGAGTCGAACCTGCGACCTTCGGTTTCGCAGTCAGGATCTCAAATCACACGACCCCGAGGCGTTTCAAACTCTTCTGTTAATGTCTCTCTCGTTCCATATGAGGGTAGATTGAGTACGAGTACATCCACCTCAGCCGTCCTATTGTGCATGTATGTCGTCCTATATCCTATACCTTAAGTAATAAGGCTGCATTAACACCTCGGTACGGGATGAGAACGTCTTTGAAGTCGCTGATGTAATCTCACTCGTGTGCAATGCTTATCTTGGAAGGTTGCTCTATTTCTCTACATAGTAAAGTCGCTTCCCGCCGTCTTTACGCTTAAATCTTTCAAATTACCCAACGAATTTTAATTCGAATTTCATCAATAGATAAAGTTAGTCAAAAGGAATGTTTATATGTATAATACACGCGAAATAACTCAGTCTGTCCGTCCGTCTGTTACGCTTTCAGAGCCGAACCGCTTGGCCGATCGTAATGAAATCTTGTATGGGGATAAACGTAGAATACTCGCCATAGTCTGTTCTCATCATCTCATAAAACATTTTTTCTCGATGGGAGTCGAACCCACGCTCTGCGGCTCTGTTCTCGTAGCTATTAAATGCTAGAAGTACAGAGCAATCAGCACGTTATAATAATATTTTTTACTATAGCTTTAGCTGAAAATGCGACAATTATTATTTATAGTTTTGCGCCAAGTTCCAGCGCTCTTTATAACTCAACAACGTTACATTAAGCATATTTAGCGCTATAACGTTAATAGAGAGTGCACTTTTTTTTCTTCTCAAATAAAAAAACATAAAAAATAATTGCGAAAATAGAGCATACACTCAGCGTTGGTGCCTACAAGACTATTTACCACAATGGACTCCTTTTTCGGTCCTTTGTGGAGTTTGATTAACTTTGATGTAGCGAGTACCTCCGAGGTGCACTAATGGATTGTTGCGAGCTACCCTGAAAGCCTTTACCTGAATGGGTTTTGTCTTATCTCCGCTGCGAGCTTTCACGTGTTTTATCCCTTTTATTTTCATTCTTTTGATACATGTATGTTCGAAATCGCGGTATTTTCTATTGTCTAAATGTTTTTTACTTTATTCAGTTAAGGATTTCTTTTCCTATACCGCAGCAAAGTTACAGTGCCGGTTTCGGTTCCCATGTCGTCGTCAAACATTATAAATCACGAGAGAAGAAAAACATCGTGAGGCGACCTTCATATGAAATGATGTATGAAATAAGAGTCAAGTAATCGTGGTATCAAAAAAGCATTTAATCTCTACACTATGCACAATTAACGTCGAGATGTTCACCGACGACAGGATTAGCCTTCAGTAACATTGGTCACTTGATGGAGAATTAGAACTAGATCGTTTCGTGCCGGGGTCTGTCTACTGGGGGAGATGCGCGCCCGAGGGCTGGAATCCGTTCTCGTTGGCAACGTACGTGACGGTGTACACGGTGCCTTTGTCGTCGCTGTAGCTGAAGGATCCTCGGACCTCGATGGCTTCGTTTTCAGCGCCAACGTTCTTCACCACTCCCGACTCTACGACGGACTTGCCATCGCTCGTCTCGACCCTGAAATAGATACCATATAATAAAAAACTAATCCTAGGCTAACTTTATGATTTGAAATTCAGCCAACCGCGACAGAGGGGCTGGGTTCGAAGATGGATTGATACGTGCGTTTTATAACCTAAAAATTTAAATATAAACATTTATTTCAACAACGGTGCAGGAAAATATCGCGAGGAAACCGTACACACCAGAGAGACGGTTATAGGATAGCCGTGTCGAGGAGTGGAACAATAAAGGTATTAAAACAAACATCTCTTTCAGCAATGGAACATCTTGTAAGAGTACACCCATAAGCCCTGGCTTTTTATTTAATTTTCACACAAACAAAGAATACTCACTGGTAATTGTATCCCTCAACTCCGATGTTGTCGTTTACGTATTTAAGGATGGTGGCGTCTTTGGGGTCGTATGGGGCAGCGACAGCCACGGCGACGACGAGGGCGAGAACAATGTACTGTACAGAACAAACACACATACAATCGAAAGTATTCACCACAGGTGTAGGCCCAGACTAAAGGTTTCCCTGCTACGGTATTGACAGACTACTATACTACGCGATACTTTCATCGAAGACGGAGTATTGGAGAGATACGTTAGCAATTTAAGATTGAATCGCAGTGAAGCTAATAATAATCATTATACTGTGCTGTGGCAAATTGCAATCCATTTGGAAACAATAATTGTGATGGACGGCGAGACCGATGAAATTTTCAACGTTAATTGACAGAAACGCGGCAAACAAAACGCTCGTGTGAGCGTCGACCGATTAAGAAACCGTTACGACACAGCGTGTGTTGCAGCGAGCGGGTTTGAAATGATTAGCAACGAATTATGTAACAGGATGGAATATGAGATACTTATCAAATAAAACCCGGCTAGTCCTTACTGGAACAGCGCGGTGAAATAAGTTTCGGGTATTCGTCAGTTATGGGTCACGGTGCTCCCCATTCGAATATTAAGTGTTGCAGCCACCAAATATATAAATGTATGTTCTGTATATTAATGCATTAATAATGTTTACTGCCGGAGAAATTTTATAGAAATAATAGTTAGAATTAATAATTTAAATATGGGAAAAGACTACTGATGTTTTCTTTTACGAGACATCTAACTTTGGATTTAATGAAAACCGAAATGAACAATTCAAAGTTTGTTTTTGTTGTAAATGTTGGCTTAATATTATTTTTATTAGTAAAATTTTTCAACATCTATTATGTTCTTCATACATAACGCATTTATCCAAAATGTCACCTGATTACCAACATCTAATTTGAGCACGGCCTTTAATATTCATGAGATTATTTTCAATTCGTCATTTTTTTTAATAATTTTATCGATTATATTTATCTCATATTCCATATCCAATTATTTGTCCACGATGAACTCCAAAACTACTAATGCAATCATAATTAAACAAGCCCACTGAGTGTAATTTGATCCAACGTGAGAGATAGAAAAGTCTTCATCTCGGTTAGTGAACTTGATATGTTTTTATTTCAAATTAAATGTTCCTTATATGTAGAAGAAAGTGCTGTAACTATTTACAAGTTATATAGTCTCTAACAGAAGGTGGTTTAAGTTAGCATCATTGGGACCTGGTAATTAGTGATGCAGCGTAGACATTCACGGTCATTAATTAACTTAAACGTACCTACTATAACTGACTCACAGAAATTCGTGATGGCTCTTTATATAGCGAGGGAAAGATGATTTAGCGACGAGTGTGAAAAAGAGATTGTTTATTACTCACGTATTTCATTTTTGCGTTGAGTTATGTGTTTGTGGTCTACGAGGATGTACCGGTAACTGTGATTAGAATATATATTTCTCAGATTTATATACCCAACACGTTGTGCGTCTGCTTAGCATATATTTAAATGTTAAGCTATTACCCACTGTGTGACTTTTGAACATCAGCTTCTGATGAACTTGTCCCAACATTCGAATTAAAATTAGATCTTTGCCTCGTTAAGGAATTATTCGCTTATGATACACACACAAATATGCCATTTTGAAATTATTCAGGACACTAGAATATTTTACATTTACTTTTATAATTTTAGCGTGACGAACAATAAGGGAGTACGTCGTGAAAAGGTCTCAAACATAAAATTGCTTCATTTAAGGAAATACATTTTTTTTGTATCTTCCCTGGTAAAATGGCAACATGCACAGACTCGTGTTAGACAAGTTCCATTTATATGAAAGTGGGAAATTGTCAAGTTTAATATGTAAGTACGTATTCTACTGATTTGGCTTCAAAGGTATGTAATATACATAGGTTAGTGCACCAGAAATAACTAAAGACATTACAATTTATTCGCCGCAGGTGACGATGAGTCTATTCTAAGAAATTCTATATACTCAAAATTTGTCATTTTGTTCATTTTGATATTTGTGAATCAATCAAGTACTAAAGGATTTGCATGAATTTCTTCCACGTAGTTAGGACATAGAACGGAGAGTGACATAAGCTCCTTTTTGTCTTCGAAAAGTGTATTATTTATGTGAAAGTCCATTCTTGACAATTAAAGTATTTAACTATGTAGTTCTTTAAATTAGTGTTCGGGATAAACCCGAACCATGTAATGAAAGTCGCGAATTCTCAAGTGCAGCAATTAATTCAGCAGTTCCAAATAGTTACGAGGTACACACTCTTGTAGACCTGCGTGAACAATTCAGTCAAATTGGGGACGTCTAAAAATCGGCTGAGGTCAAGAGCGATCCTTAGTACCGGTGCTTAAGGCCACAACCTAGTCATTAGCGAATTCAATAAATGAAATTAAAATGGAAATCAGCATTAACTAGTTTAGGAAGGAGATATAGCGGTCATATATCACAAATCGAGAGATGGTCTCGTAAAACTGGCGAGTTAATAATATAATGTGTCTAGCTACATAATGATCTCCGTTTTATCAGGTGGCCGACCTTGGCATTAGTTCTTCATGCGCAACGTGTCGCGGCATCTCCGAATTTGCTGTTCATTGGCTTATCCGCCGGCTGCAGTGCCGGTAGCGCGCACGTCTTCGAAAACTTAATTTTGGAATTTAATTTAATCTCACAATATTAACTAGCGCATTAAAATAACTGTGTATTAAAGTTAAACTAATACTTCACCCCTATTGTCTACTTAAATACTTCGACGGTGCCTCAATGAGTCTTAAGTTTATTTAATTACAACATTAACAGGAACATTAATGTAATTGTGTATTAAAATACATTAATCCTTAACTTGAATGATCTAACAAAACATTTTTACTCTGTCTGACAATACGCATAATTTTTTGTATTTTAATTAAGACCTTTACCTTACAGAAGTAGCGAAAAAGCGGACCACGTGGTTACAACTGGCCACTACCGCAAGTGAAGGTGCAATTAAAATTCTCGTTAAAATTCTTAAAACAAGTTATTGATTTGTTTTACGAACACAAATGTTTGTTCTGTCTGGGTTTTATAATTCTATATTGAGAAATCTATATATGTACATACCGTGCGTGTTCACCTTGTCTGTTCGATATCATATGCGAGTTGTTCAAAAATAATATTATGTTCGTTAGTTATACGTACGGGAAATAAAAAAAAATGTTCGTAAACTCATTCATAAACGAATATTTCCTATAAAATAAGATGCTTATTGAATCGTATTCTCACCCACTAGCCCCCCGAACTCATCGACATTTGTATTATATTCTGTTATATAGGTATACACCTATAAATATATATGTATATCATCGATTTATACCGGTTATACTGGTTATTATTGAGACCTTGACATTAGCATTCCTTATCGAAATCGAGAAGAAGCGACATAATTGAAATGCCAAAATAAAGCAATTAATTTTAAGGCTTACTTCACAGTATAGAATAGATACAATAATAACAAATATCTTAGTACATTTTCACACACTATTCAATCACAAATGAGGGAAAGCAGATGCCACTATGTAGGTAGGTACTGTTGTCACCGAACGGCTGCACAAAGTACATATCAAATTTTTAAATGTGCCCTAAATAGGCAACGTTTCACCCAAACAGAACAAACGTTCGTGCTCATCACAAACATTTGTACTGTGTACGAATCGTACCCGTAACCCCGATTATGCTACTATATTCACTAACCACTAAACCAATGGGATACGGATATATCATTTTGTGATAAGTAACACGTAACCCAATAATATCTGTGACGCGCGCGGTTTGCGGGGAGCATGTGTGTATCTAAAGGATACATGTCGCACGCGTGCAGGCGAGACGCACGCGGCCGCTAGCCCGCGTGGCAGGGAAAGGCCCTAACCGTGTATGAGTCATAGCACAATAATAAATTCCCTTTCGTCGCTCCACTTTCACGGCTCGAGTACTTCATATCACCATGAAATTTCTCTCATATACGTGTATCAACGAGACGAAAATAAAATTACGTAAAAATGACAGCGATAGCAATAAACAGAGGCTCGTATGAAATCGTGTAATGTTGACTTACGTTAGAGAATATTTCCAAATCAACTAATAACAAGAAAAATAATAAATTTGACCCGTAGGAAGAAACTCGACAAGAAACTCTGCCGCCTTTATTTAGAAGCAAAAAAATGATTTTATATTCACAACACGCTTATAAAATGTGTGTAAGGAAGCATTTGTTTATTGAATATACGTGACATATAATCTGCTGTTTCCCAATAACTTCCAGCACAATCTGTATACCTATAGTAATTCTTTTATATTCACATAGACCTAAAACCTATATCTACCTGTATGTCTGTACGATTGAATAAAATCAGCACGCAGTCACCAGCCATGCCGCGTTACGACACGTCTGAACTTGCGGTGAAACCTATTCAACCTGCGCTGTGATTTAAAATGACGAAGACAAACGAAATGTCAAATGTTTACATCATATTTCATTAGAACGACGTAACAGAATCAATTTAATTAAAGGCAGTGTATATTACTACATAATTATATTTTCACACTGTATTAATAAAGGTCAGGCAAAAGCGCCGAAAGGTTATCGAACATTTTTAGAAGTAAAAATATACACAAAATAATTTATTTGAATTCGATTAAAAATAGACGGCAACTTTAGAACCTTAGGAGCGTTATTTACATTGCTGTTGATTGAATTTTTCCACTTATTTCAGAAATTAGAGCCATCAACGCTTTAACACGAACAAAAAATGGACACAGAAAATATTAATATAAGTAAACAAATTAAAACAAAAATGTTCCCAGATTACTTCCCTGTGTAACGCCATTACACAATTTATGAGTTTTATTAAACTAAAGATTTTGATGTAATATAAACAGACACAATATACAATATGTACCTAATATTATTGTTTTTTATTTGTTTTCCGTGTTAACCGTTAATCTCATTGTTCTCAAACACTCAGCAATAAAAGTAATATAAAAATGATAGTGAAGTTATAGGTTAAAGTGCATTTTACGTCATATATTTGTGTAAGTTTTACATAAGCGCATAATAACAAGCTATTTTAATGCATAACAGATAACTGGCTTTGATTTATTGGTTTGACACGAATAGCCATACACGCCATGCCAAATACGAGCGTAAGGTACTTGTGGCACCCCAATCGAGAAACAGAAAATATTGATGGGTTGGGTGAAAACATATGATTGTAAAATTATTTTCAACAAAAATTCAGATTGATGCGAATGTTGTCTGTTCGACTCCCACACTGGACAATTATTTAGTACATACCTAGTTTCATTTTTCAGGGCTTTTTAAATTCATGAAATATTTCCAGATTAAAAAAAAACCCCATAGGTGTATTCATGCTCTCGGTCAAGCTCCGTCAACATCGGCCGATCGATTCTGAAGATTACTCCCGAGAAAGAGACAGACGAAAAAAAAATTCACTTACACTTATTGATTTCGATGGACACTGCATAGCTTATCGCCTGCAGCTAGATCAGTAATAAAGAAAAAATGGTGCGTATATTATACACAGAGATGCTTTGTCGTATAGAAATTGACATTTCGTACTTTCAATACAAATAGATTTGACAATACGCATGATTAGTTGGCCTAAAACATCATTGCCGAGAGATTTGTAACTCGCCTTTTGTCAGCGTTCGCATTGATATCAGAAATAAAATTAGCAAGAAATCTGATATAATGCAATTCTTTCTTTCTCAATAGTCAATAGGAAACTATGATATGACCTGAGATTGAGCATGTTTGCCTAACAAACGACTATTCACCTTTGCTTTGTAAGTGGCCTAGGTAATACTTTTGAAACACTGGCGCAGGCACCCTAACTCATTCTTTGGCAAACGGTCGGTAAAGATGCATTCGGTCTGTGATTAAAACGGATTTATATTGTCTACCTGTATTGTTATTAACATTATAGATATCTAATTGACACATTGATTGACAAAACTATGAGAGCTTTGTGGTTTTTTTTTTATTTTTACTTTAGACATTATTATGTAACGATATTAATGACAAAGAACGTTTATTTGCACAAAAATGGGTACATATAAAGATGTTACAAGATTATTAGTTCAAGCCATATTTTGCCTTTTACGGCGTACAAAATTAATAAATAGAAGTAAAGATACAAATTAATTATTATTACTAAATGCTTCGATGGAACGAAAACCCGGCTTATTACTCAATTTGTCATCGACATTTTGAAACATATTACGCTTTCAAATATAAATTGTATGTAAAACAGCATACACAGAGGAACTGGTAATCTCATACATTATAATTATATCTGCGAACTTCAAACAAATCATTTACTAGGCAGAGCTTGTGTTAACGTAAATAGACAACTGACAAACTACATTATATTTTCTAAATACATCCTTGCGTGATGATTTTACACACAGAACACATGCACACTCGTTACACTAATATTTTTTATACCCGGAAATCGAACCAGTAGCACCCGGCTCACAAAGATAACTAACCACTTTACCAACAGACCAATTAACATGGAGTTTCAATTATAATACGGAGAATTTGAATATTGCTATAAATTTACTTGTGATTCATGAAAACAATAATCAATGTAGTATGTCTGATATGAACGCACGATATGCAGTCTCTTCCACGTCACAAACCTTTTATTACTTGTATTAGCGACAGTTTTCAATCGCATACAAAGAAGAGTCACGTATTGCAGATGGATATATAACCTTTTCAATTCACCTCGTGGCCTTAACCTTGTTGTGTAACCGCTCGGTAACCACTGGTTCCAGCCTTAAGCGCTCACTACACTGCCGGCTATGTAACTTGCAAATTCATAACAATCTTTTTTATGCTATACCACACTAAGTTTTATTTTAGTATCGGACGTTATATATGTAGTATTAAAACAAAAACAAAAGCCTTTTAGGGCGTAAAATTTGATGCAATACAATTTAGTTGATAATTACTTAATATTCAGACTAAAATTAACATCTATTTCAGTTAGATGTTTAGAATTTAGTACCCAGTATTGCACATAATTAAGTCCTTGCTCACCATACTTTTGCCAGTAACATTATAGCCGTCCTAATCAAACATAAATGGTATCGTTCGATCATACAATGAAAAATATTTTCGCTATCGCACGTTTAACAGCGCTACTTCGCGAGGTAGAGCAGGATAAAAACTTATGTTTTTATCTTATGATGACCTTGACAGTCTAACAGTGCCATAGTAAAATTACATAAGTATGTAATATGTAACATGGGTTGGACAGCCATTACTATTTAATAAAGTAAAGTAATATAAAGAACTTTCCGTCACCATAATTTACAGCATCAATGCATAATATAAATTGCATTGGTCCATTTATAAATGATCCTTAGTACTGAATTACTCATACATTTGTGGTGATGAGGACGAGTGTTTCAGGGAGCAAAAATCTTTGTACGTAGAAACATATGAACATATCGTCTGTGTAGTAGAGGATCTCCCTGTAAGGGTCAAATAGGAATGTGTTGTGAGTCATAGATTTTTTAAAATTCCAATTCTAGAATCACATTTAATGGAAAAATGTTATATCCCAGGTTGAAGCGCACGTCAATTGTACTGTTGATTCATCTGAACATGCCGCAGGCGATCTGACTTATAGAAACCAAGCCCGTGGACATGAATTGACAGACACATTCTTAGACTTAGAATGACCAGAGAGATTACTAACGCAATGTCGATATTGAGCCGATATTACCTGGCCCCTTTCTCGTCTCGAGGTGTTCTCAAATTCTCGTGAAGTTTTATGATAAAGAATGACGCAATGTAAAAAAATAACAAAAATCTCTCGTATTAGCTGTCGCTACCTATCGAAAAGACTATCTTCATCTTTTTGCCCTTTTGTTGGTCCACTGCTGGACCGGGTCTCCTCCCATGGTGAGGGGGATTTCGAAAAGACTATAACCAATAGTATATGTCTCTTTTTCTCCTTGGGTTTGTCTTTCTCTTTCTATAATTTATGGTGTACAACAAAGTATAATTGTATTTGTTTTTCGGCACTTCCATCTGATCCCAGATTAGATAAAACCGCGCTACGATAACCAACCAATTCGCAAACCTTATATACATGTTATATTTGTTTCTATTGATTTACACCTAGACATAGAACAAATGTCGGACTCATTCTATTATGTCCCGACCGTGCCTTACCCATTCGTCCTACGTTGGAATCGAACACAGAACCGGTGACTCATGTATCATGGCCACCAACGACAGAACCAACACGCCACGAAATTTTAGTGACCAATCATTTGGAGGTAGAGTGATAACGTAAAAAGATAATCTTGATTCATCTATTCATAAAGTGAACACATAGAGGAAAACTCAAATAGATTGCACAGCGTCTTCGTTACAACGATCAAAACTTATAATTCCAAGGATAAGATCATTAAAATTGTAATGAGATGGCTGATGGACCCAAAGGAGTGGCTCGAAGTAGGAAGGTTACGCTTAATTACCATACCCGCCCACTTTAAGCGAATTTTACCTACTTGTCACATTAAGACTTGGATAACTACAAAATTACTAAATTTTATATCTCAATGTCGGCAGTTCGAACTAGTGAAATGAAACAAACAACCAGTTGGCATTATGAAAATATCACAAAGCTGTAAAACGGACGCTATTCTGGTACAGCGTACCATTTCTGGGAATGAGCACGGTGACAATCTTCTTGTATGCAATGGTTTTAGAATCATCAACCGACCAAGGTTAGCCTTTGAGTAGCCTCTTACATACCAGTACTGAATATTGCTTGAGGCACCATTTGGCTGCGTTGTATTTAAAAATTACCAATGCTTTCTATGAATTCTGCGAATTTTGCTAAGGAAAATTGGGACTTTTATACTATGTAAGTGTGGCAAGTATATATAAGTATACTGCACTTATCATCACTAGCTACTTAGGCTTCAGGTAACATGTTCTATCAAACTACTAACGCACTCAATGTCAAACACTCTTTATTATTATTATTATTTAAATACAGCGATATACATAGAATCGTTCTTCTGTCGCTCGCTACTCGTTCCTCTTATTTGGTATAACAAGTCTGTAGACATTCTGCATCGAATTTTGGAATCACTATACATTTTAATATTTGGAAAATATTGGCCGTGTATTTGGAAATCGTGTTGTTATTTAGTCCGACGCATTACCGTCGTCCTTGTGTATTCGTTTTTACTAATTACGCTACGATAGTGACATTTACGTTGCATTGTGTGAATTTTTACTTTATTTATCAATGTTATGTTTTAGTTGTCTTAATTTATCATTATTATTGGAAAATTGTCCTAATTATCACGACAACAACGTTTGTTAGTAATGAAGGAAACACGGTGTCCACTAAGCCTGGGACATCTCCGCCAATTCGCACTCCGACCACTTGCAAGAATATGCTCCGGGCGTCCTGAGGGATTTAATTAAGGAAATCATAATAATCAAAACAAAAGAACGATAGAATTAACGTAATGTTTTATTAACAAATTTACAAATCGGGATCTTATCACAGAATCGCTTAGACAATTCTTAACAAAGGGGAATGTGTGTTACGGGATGAGTATTCTTGGACTAGATAGAGGGTGAGGTTGCGAAGATTTATTGGACTTGGGGTAAATGTGCGCCTTGGGGTTGGAAGCCGTTCTCGTCAGCGACGTAGTTGACCGTGTAGATGACTCCATCCGGGCCAGTGTAAGAGTACTGGCCGCGCACGCTGATAGCCTCATTTTCCGCACCGAGGTTTGTCAATCGACCCTCTTCGTTCTGGCTGATGCCATTGCTGGTTTCATATCTGTACAATAATATACATAAGTATCACATATTCGTCACCTATATCGTTGATGTTTGTTTATTTAATGGACGAGCTTAGTACAGCGCCATTCTCCGCCCGACGTTATTTATATTTTAAAAATTCAAGTTCTTAATTAATATTACTTTAGTAATATTATTAGTATAGTGTAACTATTCATTTTTGTCATTAGCTTTTTTCTCAATTCAATAGATGTGCAACACAACAGCACTTTCGCAATTATTCAAGATAAACGCGCGGGTTGCGTACGTTGCTAGAAGATATTTTAACTTCGATGTTAATTGCCATTATTTTAATTTTTCTTAATTATATTCTTTTTAGTGATCTAATTACATGTATTTTAATGTCTAATATTTATACACCATTCGATCGAGCCTAGGTATTAAATATATCTAAATATATAGGTATTAATTTCTATAAAACCGTTATATGTAACCATATTTGTATACATGAACGATTTGTTTTTTGTATATGTACGACTGTAGTTACTACCTTACACGGGCACTTAGAGAGTCATTGTTGGCATCATGCTTACGCGTATTGGAATCCATCGACACCAATGTTGTCGCTGTCAAAGCGGAGAATTTGGGCGTCAGCATCGGGCGAGGCGGGGGCTGCGACGGCCACGGCCACGCACACGGCAAGAACGATGAACTGTACATAAGTAAAATTAATTGAAACACAATACATTAGAAAATCAATCCAGTAACATGTGACTCGTTAAGGAAGGTAACAGATTAAAAAGGAATTTCCACACGAAACCGGTCAAATGATGACACCGAATGAAAGGGTTTATTCCATTCGATACGATAGAATCGTTATAATGTATTAAGTGCGTACAATGGGGACACAATCTAATATTAATTCCTGATCAGTGATGACAATAAAAAATAATAATAAAATTGAAGTTGAAGCGTCGACCGAAATTGTACAAGAAAATCGTTTATTCAATGACACACCCGAAAAATCTATACGATTGAATAAATAATTTCACAATACCTACCGATTTCATTTTTGTTAGGTTGGTTTTGGTGTGTTTGATCGTAAGGCAATCCAGCGACTGATGCACCTCGCTGGGACCGCTGGCTATTTATACTGCGGGTCGCTCGAAGCAAGGACGCGTTGTGACATTTGAACTTACATAGATCATCGGTCGATCTTCTTCTAACCGAAGGTTCCATGTCCGGTTGCGCCGTCGGTCGCCGAAGGATGATCGTTTATTAATTCCATCTGGTGTTTTAATAAACTGGGAAGCGAACGAACCACCGAGGATGCTCCGGGTCAAAGTTCATGACATACGCCGTAACGATATTTAGAATCGTCAAGGAATGTATGACGTAACATACCTTCCGTATGATGAAATTGTCATCCAAATATTCGTAATCTTTATATTACTTTATTTGTTGGTACGTAGACAGTCTTATGCAGACATAGAATTCCTTCTTCGCTTCTAAAGATGAGGCCAACCCTCGTCTGATCATTCTCAAAGGGAACCTTTATTACATTTTATGGTATGATCTACGTATATATGCACTGTTCACTCATGCACGTTTACTAATTCTGTTAGATAAATGAAATAAAAAGCAAACTTATTTTAACAGTATCTTTCATTATTTTCTTATTACTGTAATAACATCTTGAGGATGCTACTTAAGTTATAACATTGAAGAATAATAATTTACTTTTCAATTACAACATACTTAATTATATTATTCGTGTTTTAGGAAATGAAGGTTCATTTGTTTACCGCTCACTAAAAGTACGTAAGGGTTTTGTAATTCAAAAGTGCTGTGTGTTTAGGAAACTAGTAATATCAGGCTTCGAACCCGGGTCAAATGACTGCGAAAGGGAGGTCGCTAGGTCATCACCATTTGAATATGTAATAAACCAAAACCATACATGATTGTTGACACTTTAATTACTAACTTCATATATAATATGTTCTCACTAAATGGTATCTTTATAAAACTGCCGATTTGCTAATATGATTACTAACAATTTGCATAATCTATACTAATATTATAAAGAGGAAAGATTTGTGTGTGTGTGTGTGTGTGTGTGTGTGTGTGTGTGGGTGTGTATGTAACGAATAGGCTCAAAAACCACTGGATCTTTTTCAAAAATTCTTTCACCATTTGAATGCTACATTATCACTGATTAACATAGGCTATATTAATTACAAGGAAAAAAAAGGATCTTTACTAAAACGACCATAATGTAACCCAAGGTGGAAAAAAATTGCCATAAAATGTCTTTCATCGCATACGCTGCGAAAACTATTGATGATAGAACAAAAAAATGTTCTACA